>JADLSH010000275.1:0-231173 GCA_016169945.1 Trachythela sp. YZ-2020
TGTATTTATCCTCTATATTTTACTGACCTGTGATGCTACATTATACAATGAGCTATCTGCATAGTATTCTGAGTTAATGTGCTGTGTGCGCACTGTGTTATGTTGTGCTTTTCTGTATTGTGTGGTGGCTAGCATATTTTGCAGCCGATGCTACATTTATACAATAGTATCTGGTACTCTCAGTTAATGTACTGTACCCTTGCACTTTGTTATATGCTTTTGTGTATTGTGGTGTCACTTATATTTTACTGACCTGTGATGCTACATTATACAATAGTATCTGGTACTCTGATTAATGTACTGTACATGCTGTGTTATGTTGTGCTTTTCTGTATTGTGTGGTGGCCTAGCATATTTTACTGACCTGTGATGCTACATTATACAATAGTATCACAGTACTCTCAGTTAATGTACTGTGCTGCACTGTGTTACATCGTGCTTTTTGTGTATTATGTAATTGTCCTAGCATATTTACTGACCTGTGATGCGACATTATACAAGAGTATCTTGTACTCACAGTTAATGTGCTGTACCGCACTGTGTTATGTTGTGCTTTTCTGTAGTATGTAATTGTCCTGTTTGCAACCTGTACTGCTTGTTGTACGACCTGTGCTACTATTTTACTGACTTTGTATAACTACGGAGAATTATCCTCTCAGCATTTTCTTGCAAATATAGCAATAAATGAATGAAAACATTTGTATATGTCATGGCGGGTGTTTAAAAGTTCTAACACTCTGATTCAACATACAAAACAACCTAGTTATTTAGAAAGTAATTCAACTGAAGTTATGCTGTAGTCATATAAAAATTTAAACTTGTTTATACATAAAAACTTGTTTTATGGGCATTTATATGAAACCAGGATGACTCCTGTGAACCTGCCGGTAAAGCGGGATGAATTTGTGTTGTGTTGTGTTTTATATGAGAAAATTCCATCCCAGTAAGTGGGGATAATTTTGTTGTTTTGACCTTTAGTGTGGCTCTCTCTTTGAACTTTCATCTAGAAGCAGTAGGCAGGCCGGTTGGCGGGTATTTATATGGAGAATTTTTATCCTGGTAAGCAAGAGTAGACTTGTCATATAAACACACAGTAATTTTTACCATAAATAAATTAGCAGATCTTGCTAAGCAGGCCAGCCTGGCATACATATAAACAGCCCTTTACTGCTGGGGAACAAGTCGAGTGCTATCCCAATATACCGCATGTGCTGTGCCGCACTGTGTTATGTTGTGCTTTTTGTGCTTGTATATTGTGTGGTGGCCTACGCATATTTACTGACCCTGTGATGCTACATTGTGCTACAATAGTATCTGAGTATTCTGAGTTAATGTGCTGTGCACTTTTCTTTTGTGTTATGTTGTGCTTTTGTGTATGTGTGTGGTGGCTTCTAGCATATTTTACTGACCTGCTTGATGCTACATTATACAATAGTATCACAGTACTCTCAGTTAATGTCCTGTACGCACTGTGTTATATGGAGTGCTTTTGTGTATTGTGTGTGGTGTCCTAGCATATTTTACTGACCTGTGATGCTACAGCCATAATGATGCTATACTGGTACTCTGAGTTAATGCTGCTGGCACCTTACTGCTGTGTCATGTTGTGCTTTTTCTGTAGGCGTGTGGTGTCCTACCATATTTTTAGCGACCTGTGATGCTACATTTCTACCTGAATAAGTATCTGATATTCTGAGTTAATTGTGCTGTGCCGCATACTGTGTTATGTTGTTAACTTTTATTGTATTGTGTGGTGGCCTAGCATATTTTTACTGACCCTGCTTTTTGATGCTACATTATACAATAAGTATCTGGTACTCTGGAGTTAGCTGTGCTAGTGCCGCATTTTTATGTGTTATGTTATGCTTTTCTGTAGTATGTGGTGTCCTAGCATATTTTACTGACCTGTGATGCTACATTATACAATAGTATCTGGTACTCTGAGTTAATGTACTGTGCCGCACTGTGTCATGTTGTGCTTTTCTGTAGCGTGTGGTGTCCTAGCATATTTTACTGACCTGTGATGCTTAACATTATACAATAGTATCTGCATGGTACTCTGAGTTAATGTGCTGTGCCGCACTGTGTTATGTTGTGCTTTTCTGTATTGTGTGGTGGCCTAGCATATTTAACTGACCTGTGATGCTACATTATACAATAGTATCTGGTACTCTGAGTTAATGTGCTGTGCCGCACTGTGTTATGTTGTGCTTTTCTGTAGTGTGTGGTGTGCTACAAATACTAACTACTTACTAACTGAGCGTGAGGTCTGTACGGTAAAATATCAAGCTGAGGTCTTGCTGTATTGACCGAGCGATAGCGTGGTCAATACAGCAAGACCGAGGCTTGATATTTTACCGTACAGACCGAACAGTCGAAGTTAGTAAGTTGTTTATTATATGGCATTTCAGACAACAAAAAACAATTCATTTTGCCAAAAATTGGTCACGCGAGGGCAAAGTACAAAGTCCGAAACTCAAAGCCGGTCATTTTCAAATGTCAAAATAATTTCAATGATACGAATTTGTCTTAGTTTTTTACAAATTTATCTAATCTTAGCTTAGTAAAACTACTCTACAGTACCATTTATAGAATAAAATATAAAATTAATAGAAAATATAGTGATATTGAGCTATCGGATCAAGGACAAAAACAACTTTGCTTGTATGTTCTTGACTGTTTTAGTTAAAAAACATCGTAAAATTTACCTTAATATTTCGACTTGAGCCAACAAAACTTGATTTTATCCCTTGTAGTTATCCCTTTTCCGTATTTTCCGTCTATTTTTCATTGTTTTAAATTATTTTAAAGGATTTTTTAATGCTTTTATTGGTTTGAAATGTGTTCAAGTCGTCGCAGGGCAATAAGAATACCGTATTGCCCGTGGGCAATACGGGAAAATCCTGCCTCGTTAGCGACCAATCAGATTGCGAGATTCGCCAAAACAAGGACTTGCCATATAATAAAATATTTTACTGACCTGTGCTGTACATAGTGTGCTGTAACTGTGATAGGCTGTGCTGTACTGCTCTTTGCTGTACACTGGCATACTGTGTTGTAGTGTACTGTGCTGTGCAATGCTGTACTGTACAGTGCTAAACTGTATTAAAATCTTAATGCCTTGTCTTGTTTTTTTTTGTCTTGTCTTGCCTTTTATATCTCAGGGTCCTTAGCTTGAATTGCATTGTATATGGCAATTATAAGGTACAGTCTAGTTTATAAAAAAAAATCTAGTTATTCACGCAGTAAATTCAATACGGCACAGTACATCAATATAAAGTATAATAAATTGTCGTACACTACATTCTGGAGTTGGTTTGACAAAAAAAAACACTAACTCGGTAACTCCTCTCCACTGAATATTGAAAATAAAACAACAAGTAAAGACTATTCCCTTACCTAAACATAATACTTTGTGCAACTAGGCACGTTCTATTCTTGTGTACAAGGCAAAAGAACGCAATCCGAGCGAGTTGAAATTGTCAAAGTCACCAAAAATACGACGCCATTTTGCTTTCTTCCAACAACAAATAACTCCAAAAATGGAGTTAAATTTGACTAACTCTAGCAAAGAGAGTTAATCGTGCATGCTAATTAGCTCGCCAATAAGCGTAACCCCAATAAAGGAGTTATTATAACTCGAAATATGGGGTTAAAATTTTAACTCCACCAAAAAGGAGTAATAGGGGAGTTAAAATAACTCCCTGAAAATAACAGTGTAGTTGTATTAATCTTGTGTCAATAATCGTGGGTAACTTAAATTTGCACTATGTCAATACAAGCGATGAAGCGATATACTCTACAACAATCAATAATATACCTTGAATACGAATACAGCGTGCTATTTGGAGTTTGTTTGATGTAATAGCGCTTCTTTATACTACACTGTCCAACTGCATTGAAAGTATAAAAGGAGTAGTTCAAATCTCAATGATGAACTATCCAAATTTTTAGGCCTTTATTCTTGTGTATTTTGAATGTATATATAATTGGGCCAGCTACTTAGGTTTAATAGTTAGTATTAGTGTAGACTACATTGTGACAATTTTATTTACTGTTGCATTTTCAATAATAATTGGAACTGGTAACTGAACGTGCTGATAGAGATTTGATTGTTTTGCAATTTGAGTAATTTTTATGCATTTATCCAGCGAGACATTCAGGGGTATAGACAATAATGGCATAACATTGCATAAGGATTTCCTATGTGATATTCGAATTTATGCGTCTATTTTACACGGAATTGGAAGAAATAGTATCAAAAGTAGTGGCACAAACATGTTACACACTTGTTAAAACCTTTCTGCCGTCTGATATTTTGTGTTCCGTAACAGTGTTGTCGATAATTCCGCGGAAAATTAATGCAACATTGGTACGGGGGAGAGTGAATGTGAATTTGCGCAAATATTTACAAATTAAATTAGCTTTTTGATGTAAGTGTCCCACCTTTCAATGTCACTGATTGTAGGCAAAGCATTGTTGTCAAAACATTTCAGGATATTTTGCTTCCTAAGAACCCAACAAATTAAGAGATTTTGTTTCCCAAGATATCACACTTGTGGTTCTTTCTTTCATTTCGACTACCTTTAGGCAGTATGGCAATGTTTCGGCAACACTATTTTGCAAGTTTGACAATGGATTAACTCACCTTCCTCCTTCTCACAAATGAAATATTTCCATCGATTGCAATAGTCATTATACCAAAAGCCCGTCCAAGGAAAACCATGCATTTTCGCACATTGCATTTGTTGCAATAGAAAATTATGAGGTTGACCAATACGCCAGTTTACAAATTTTAGAGGATCTTCAGAACGAAACTCCCAAACCCAGCGTCCAGCGAGGTAAAGATCATTCAGGCCGATCCAAACATCCTAAAAGGAAGTTTTTAATTATTTTGGCCTATATTATTGTCGATTTTCATGATTATTTTTACAGCGAAACTCGTTAAAACGATCAACATCGGGCATTAAAAATTTGGGCGTGTTAACAAGCTGATCCTCTCCTGACAACGATTCCCGGTAGTCTACTGTTGTTTTGATTTCACCATTGATTTCCCTCATGGATGATCAGATGGCGAAGATGGCTGAACGTACGAACGAGGAATCCCCATTGCCATACTCGCCGACCTCATTAACGATCGACAAGTTGACGACCTTCGACAGGGAGAATCTAGTATCAAAGTTGCTTTGTTATCCGTCGAGGCTTTTACCTTCGTGACTCTAAGGAACAAGGGCGCACATTAGGGTGGGGGGGGGGTGAAAAATCGGACCCAAATTGTAAAATTACAATACTAATTCGGTCCGAGGTGTTACTTTAAGAACGTGTCATAATGCAGTAGTGTCAAGCTACTTTTATGTACTTTAGTATTCCGTATTAATGTTATTGCTTCCCTGAAAATGCAGGAAATTACATTTCCGAACTTTTAAAATTCCAAATTTTCTCTGGGGGAGAATGCCCCAAGACCCCCCTACTTTCCAGTTATATATCGTACATTCAAGAAAGTTGCGCGAAGCATACCTCCACATAAAATGTTTGTGTTGTATCATGACACTAAACGCATTTTTACATCAACTCGTACTACATGTGTTAATGTGTTCAAACAAATAACAATTAATAGAACAATTAATCCCTGAACAATTAATAGAAACCCCTAAAAATTTTTGGAATGTGCGGCCATGATAAGGGAGACTCTGAGACAACTGGAAGACAATATTGTTTGTGTGGCAGTTGATGAGGCGCATTATGTGGAAATTAACAAAGGTAGTCTACTCTAGATATTTATAGCAGTCAGTGTAATAATTTTTGAACGGTTTGCATTCAAATACACCCTCCAAATAGTACCTCCCCTTGGATATAAACCCTCATTGTAGAGAAAGAAGTGTTAACTTTTTATCATGTTACTTGTCGTGTGAAAATATAATATCATCATATCGGATTCTTCTGAGCCCAATATGCAAAAATATTGGAAGTCGAGACTTAATATTTTGCCATATTGGGCTAAAATGAATCCATGCAATAAGTGAATCCAAAACATTTATAACGTAAAACACGTTGTATACGAGAATAAAACAACAACAATGCCATAAAACTTCAGGGAAAATATGAGAGACTCCTCGGCCGCGAATTTGCTTAAATTACCGCGAATTTGCTTAAAGCTAGAAAGCAATATACTCTGTGAACCGTTATCGGACATCACGTTTCTGCTGTTCAGATAATTGAGATTTAATATAAACTTCATCCAATCTGGTTTTACCAATAACTATAGACAGCTTAACTGCTTCTCAGTTGTACTTGCAATTCACCAGCCTTTCTAAAACATATTCATCACAGTAGTTCTGTGGCTTCATTAGTGTCATCCGAACCATAAAAATAGTGACAAAAATCAAGATAAAAAATCGTCTGCAAATTGACATGTTCATAACATAGTCCTTCATGCTTTCAAGTTCATCAAATTGCATTTTCATGGCAGATGATTTTCTAAATTTATCCTTTGTGACCAAATTCCCTTGCGCTGATTGACAAAGTTATGGTGACATTTTTTCTATTTTTTTTCAATATCGAGATACATTTCGAAAGTTGGGAACCATTTAAGTATTTTTTTGTGTTGAAAAGATTTAATGTGCTTTCGATATTGCTCAATGTGGTTTCGTTTAATGTCCCGTTTCGATTTACGCGACCTTTGAAATGGTAGCTTGACGTTCTACCAACTGTGTCAGTGTAGCTCAGTTATATTCTTAGTATACTAGAAATACATGCATGCAGAATCACCTCGTCCATTAGAAACAAGCAATTATACTCCCCAAAAGTAATTGTAACATGAAGTACTGAGTTGATCACTGTAACCATGGTAACATGCAACCGGCCATATATTTCTTTTATTTTTAGTACAAAATGGCAAAATAGTGATAAGGTTTGTACTTTTAACTGTAAAATTATCAATTACGCAACTATATAAAGTAGCTACATTATTACGTACTCTTTTAGCTTTAATTTACTCTGAAATTCAATCTTAGACGTCTCACAAAATGTTTCGAAATTGTCATAAAACTTCAACTGTTTTTTGAACAGTATTTTTATACTATGAAGTTTTTGAGATTAAATATGCTGTTTCTTATTCTATAACGCATTTGAATTAATACTAAAACACTTTTTAAGATTAAAAAATGTTGTATTGACCACACAGGATGAACTACGCATTTTGAAAAGCACCAACTATAGTGCATGGCAATTGACGGCAAAACTGCAAAAGCAAGTACGCAAAATAGACACTTGTCGAAAACTTTGTGCTTTTTGGTCTTTTGCCTGATTTTTTTTTCGTTGACTTTAGCCAGTGAAAGTCCTCTTAAAAATTTTCATTTATCTTGTTTTGGAGGCTTAATATTTGTCAGTATTAATATGTTTTGACCCAGAGTACAATTTTGGAAAAGTTTACAGAATGCCAAAATGGCAGTTATTTTTCAGTCGTGTACATATAAAAACAAAATGTTTGTCTTAGCCAATCATGATGTTGCTAGTTACCAGTTTTCTCTCGGCATCAACTCGCGCATGCGCATTACTTAAAAAAACGCCCAGTCCAGTCCATGACAAAAAAAATGGTGGACAACTTTGCACTCCCCTATGTTCACAAATATCCGAGCGGAATTAGTACCCTCGCACGGCGTTTCGCGCCGTAGCTCGGGGATAAAATAAGCCACAAAATTGTTTCAGTTACAATATTTTTCGTTGGTAAAACGGTTGAATAGCGTGGATTTGTTAGGCCCGTCGATGTTTTGTTTTAGACAGCTCTTGTAACTGTTGCTGATCTCGACGGGTTTTCGATTGAAAATCTTGCGTAATAAATGCATGGAACGTAGGAAATTTCTCGTCTTGAATCTTTAAGAATGTCTCCCAAATGTGGGAACAAATTCGGCTTGTATCGAGGTCATGGGCTTAGAACTATTAAAGCAACTCCCCGTGAAATTTATATTATTAAAATGATCGCTCCTCTGATCCTCAACAGGCTGGCTTAAAAATAACTATTGAAGGCAAAAAGAAAAATGTAGGTTTTTTAAATGTTAGCGTCAACATGTTCGCAGAAAAATATACCAACCCATCAAATAATACAAAATTATTCCGTGCTGCGTCCACAAAAGCGATGGCCGTCCAACCAAATTACTAGACAACTTACCAAAAGCAATCAACGAACGCCAATCGGAAATTTCATTGGATGATTTGGAATCTCTGCATGTCAGGGCAGCAAAAATTATTTACAACCTCGATTAGTATACACCAAGTAAGGAAGTTCTTGTAAAGGCTAAATGGAAATCACTGAATGCTATGTTTGAGAACAGGTTGTTATTTTCAGCCCATAAAGGTTATAATAGTCATTTACCAACACCAGATAGATAGATAGATAGATAGATAGATAGATAGTTTATTAAGTTTAAAATTTTACAGCTCCCAATACAACTTACAGCTGAATTATACTTAAACTTTACAATCATGACTAATTAAATATATCCATTTTAAAAATGTGATTAAAACTATAAAAATGTATCTGTCCTAAGTTAATTTGTTTTAATTTGTTATTGCGCAATCACTACAATTGAGTTTATATGTATTGTTCCTTTACATTTGCCATAATAAAACTGTTTTGGAATCTGTTCGTTTTACACACTGGATAGTTAAACATGCTCTTACGTCTCAAATTCATACCAGATCTATTTTTCTCTGGTAACAGTGCATGCAGTTTATGAGATGTATTTTGAACAATATCGTTGAACAGTTTTTTCGTTAGAGTATCTCTTCTGCTGTACAAGGAGTCCAAACCAGCTTGCTCTAACGCATCACAATATGGTATATGTGGGAAAATGATACCGAGTGCTCGTTTTTGTAGTTTTTCCAAGTCATCAGATAGATATTTAGTGAGAGAATTATGGAAAACGTGACAGGCATATTCTGTTACTGGACGCACGCAAGTTAAGTAGAATAGCAGCATCTCTTTCGTTGCAAGGCCAGCTCGTTTAAGTTGTTTAAGAAAGTACAGTCTAGTTGACACTTTTCGTACGATCTCAGAAATGTGCGTATTCCACTTAAGATCATTTGAGATGTTAAGACCTAATAGCTTTACCGATGTAACAACTTCAATTTCTTTGTCATTAATGCGAATAGAGGCAAAATCAGGCTTAAACTTCGCGAAAGATATGCGTAACTCTTTGCACTTCGTTTCATTTAACTGAAATTTGTTAGCTAAGGACTGGTTCGACAGATCTTCGACGTACTCTTGCATGGCACTTGCATCATTCTTCAACACAGTTTCTGCAACCGTTGTATCATCAACATACTTCCACTGGTCAACATCTGCTACACCAACAGTGTTTATCATAATCAGATAAAGCCATGGGCCAAGTTTAGTTCCTTGGGGAACACCAGCTGGAACAGTTCCCCATTCTGAGTAGCAATCGTTGCTCAGTTTCACCCTTTGTTTACGATCCGTCAGGAAATCGAGTATCCAGCACACGATGCACGGCGGGAGGTCATAGTTGGAGAGCTTTCGTTTAAGGATATTATGGTCGATCAAGTCAAAGGCTTTTTTTAAATCGAATAAGACAACTCTAACAGATGATCCAGACCCATCCGTAGCTTTATTCCAACTGTGAAGCATACTAATTAGCGCTTTTGTTGTCGATGATTTTGGAACAGCTCCAAACTGCTCATTCCCAATCTTCTTTAGAACAGCTGGTTTGACAAAATCGCGAACTACAAAACCCTCGCCAATCTTGGAAAGGATAGATGTTAAGGAGATTGGACGAAGGTGCTTGTTGACATCAGATATTGGCTTCTTTTTGGGAATCGGTACAATATCTGCTTTTTTCCAGGATTTTGGTAACCGGCCAGTACTATAGGAGTGGTTTAATATATCTTTCACCGAATCTGCTAGTAGGTCGTCATTTTCTTTCAGTAACCAAGTTGGAATGCCATCTGGGCCATGAGCTTTAGTTGGAATCAACGATGAAAGTTCCTTGTACACATCGTCAGCGGTAACTACGAAGGCGGGGTAATTCAGGGGTAAATCATCATTGGCATCATGTAGTAACGGCTGGAAGGTATTCATTGGAATAAGGAAGGTTGAGTTGATCATGTTAGCTAGATCGGTGCTACTAGCGTTTAATTCTAAATGTTGCAACAGTTTAACTAAATCGTCACGCGTTCCAGCTGTTGGTGTCATTCCACTTAGCTTTTTCACCTCTTTCCACCAAAGCGAGGGCTTGCTTTCTTTTAGGTGTTGGACTTTGGCGTGGTAATACTTTGATCGGCATGTCTTCCGTTCTCGATTAACACGATTCCTTAAGCGTCGGAACTCATCATGATTTCCTTGGGCAAGAGCTATCTGGCGACTTCTTATGAGGCATTTGAGGGTAGAATTCATCCATGGAGGTTCACTCAGATGTATTGTTTTGGATCGAAGAGGGATAATGTGATCTAGTCCAGTCTTGACTATCTCCTCAAATAATGAAACCTTTTCCTCACAAGTAGACACGCTGTTAAGCATAGACGCGACATCAACGAGCTCGAGGTATGATCGAACGGCTAGACGGCTGCTGGCACGCATGTCTCTCGATTTCACTTTTTGTTTCGATGGTGGGAAATGAGATCTTGCTTGGGGTTGGACTTCGACGGATACATGATCTGAGAGGCCAAAGGGGGCTCGTTTGATCGGATCTTTAAATAAATCTTTGAGATTAGTCAGTACTAAGTCTAGGGTGTTAGAACCTCTAGTCGAAAATTTGACAATTTGTTTTAAATTGTAGCTCCTTTTTCACCTTGCAATGTTTAGTTGATTGAAATCGCCGAGAAGGATAATTCCACTGTTGGGATACTGCGATTCGATGGATGACAAACAATTTGTAAGATATTCTAACATAGCAAAATCACTGGAGCTCGGTGGATGGTAAACAATTCCAAGACTATGCTATTTACGCCCCTCGGGAGTCTTGTCGGACGAAGTTTAATCCACAATACCTCGAGTGGAGATTCGGATAAGTCCTCGAGTACAACCAATGAATTCGCTTTTCACTAGATACACGTGCCAATATGACTTAAGGAAGAAAATGACACTCGTATTACCTAAGCCAAAAACTGATATGGTTAAAAAGTCAGTTTCTTATCAAGCATTCACTTTATGGAACGCTTTAGACAATCCTGCTAGATGAATAAATGACACGGGGGCATTTAAGGGTTTTTTGAAACATGTATTTTAGTTTAGTTAGCGTTTAATATTACCAAATTAGTATTTTAGTTTATAGTAATAAATGCACGACCACATCAGCTTTGCTGTAACTTAATTTATCGTGTTGAAATAAATGTTATTATTTATTATTATATATTATTATTAGCGTGCAACGCCCTTACACCAAGAAGCCCTTAAAATTTCGCTATCAAAATTAAATGAAATTCCAACAACCTTCGCAGTCCCAAAATTCCAACAATCCAAAGATGCGGAAACGAAACATGATTTTATATAACCCATGCACTATTTAAAAAATGTGGCTACAAACTTGGACATTCTTAAAGTTACCTGAAGAGGAATTTCCTACGGTCCATATATTACACAAGATCTTCAATCGAAATACCTTCAAGATCACTAGCAATACAGTTCGTTGAGTAGTCAAAACAAAACATCGACGAACATAATATATTAAATTTTAAGGTTTCTAGCAGCTCTTAAGCCACCAACGAAAAATATTTCAACTGTCGGAAGCCCAGTGAATAATTGCATTAAACAAGCAGAACGTTACATACAATTCTCTTTGGACGAACATAATTTGTCAAAAAGCGTTGCTCCTTGTAACTTTCAATTCTGACCAGGTGTCCTTTTCTGCCTCGACAAACGCGCCTTGCTTGATACCAATTTGTTTTGCCAAATGTATTGTAACAGGATCTGTTGTATGCAACCCATCCATTATCACATCTTATAGGCGGATCTAGAAGTAAAAATTCACTTAGTTTGTGTAATTTTTAGTATTAAATTGAAAAACAATCCTTGTCACCATTTTGTTACGATCTGGGTAAAACACTTTCGAGTTATCTTAACATAGATGTGACCATTAGCGGGGGTGGATCGGGCGGTGGGGGGAGGGGGTCCGGGACATGCCTTTAAGGCACGGTTAGCCGCATAAACTTGTCAGATAATTTGTTCTTGGAAATATATAGTGACCGAATTATTATTTTGGCGTTTATATGCGAATTTCGCCAATTGATGTTATTACTCGCCTCGTACGTAATTGTTTTGGTTTGTTCCTGTTTGGATTTGAAACTCTTTTGTTAACTATGATATATTTTTAATATTAAGAGGAGATTTTTTTTAAAATTGACTCCGGGGTCGAATGCCCTGTTTTAAAGCGAACTGCAGAGTCAGGAATTTTAAATTTGCAAAGGCGGGAAAACAAAAATAACGGAAAAAATACCGAAGAAACAATAGTTTTTCAGTAAAAAGGTTAGTAGCATTGTTTTTTATTCAAAATTATTTTTCCCTTATATAATTAAAATTTCATGGTAAAAGTATACATTTTTGTCAATTTATATTATATATACGACTTATTTAATTAAAGCTTAAAAAAAGTTTTAATACGTAATATTATTTCAAAAAACGCATCATAATATTTTTTTATAGTAGAGAAAGGCGGTAAAGTAAACAGCGACAGATACAAGTAAAAACTAACTTCATATCACAATATTTTGACAATGAAAAAGACTCCGCAAAGTCAAAGCTAAACAATAACATAATTATAATAAAAGTTCATTTAATTTAAAACCTTTTTCGCAAGAGTGTCTGACATAGCATATTAAAATGATATTCATACAGTAGGACATAGACATAGATAAAAGTCAAGAAAAGAGTGAAATGGATAGCAAACTTCTGTCAACTTCAACAAAACCAAAGCGGTAATAGCTATACAAATTTTGAAATTTTAAGATTTTTTACACGCGAAGTAATATAAAGTTGCCTCGAGTCTGGTCTATAGCGTTGTTATACAAGCAACTACAATTTTTAACATTCCTAAGACCCGGTAAACTTCCCTCCCCTAAATTCAGTAAAAACTGCAGTCTATTTGTTTGTATACATATACGCAAGTCTATATATATACTCAACACCATATATATTTTTAAGGAATGCAAACAAATAATGACATATATTTGTCAGTATAAATCAGTATACGTCAGTAGGTACATTTCCATATTTCCATTTATTTTTATACAACAGAATCAAAGTTTGAAGGCGTTATATGGAAAAAATAAACCTTCACCCAAAAAGATTCAAGCAGCTAAAATGTTTGGGAAAAGCTACACAGATATAAAGTCTATTGCCAGGGTCCTGCGAGTTGAAATCCCCACTGCCGAAGTATATGTAATCGACGCTTATTGTGCTGGAGCTCCCATGATATCTTTCGAAAAACTTTCCAGTAAATTGAATATCAACCGCCCGATTAGTGACAGTATTTCTCAGCTAATCGAGTCCGGTTTACCGACCCTTCGACAAATTAAGGACGCCCTACATCATGAGGTTTCGTACAACCAAATCAAAGTTGTTTTGGCAGGAATGATCCGAGACCAAGACGAACTTTAATAGACAAAACAGTTTTAATTTAAAATGCACAAGGATTACTAGAACACGCTTCACTGAAATATTCAATTTTAATTCGTTTAGTTTCTTTTATATCTTTGTCTTGAAATCAATGAATGTTGAGAGCAGAATATATTTTCTTTAAATATACAAAATACTTGTTTTTTTTCTGTTTGCTTGCTTCAAATTTGCTTCATGAATTCATAAACATCTAATGCAGACACTTGAATCGAACATTGGTTTGTATTGAATAGGTTTTGGTGTTTTAGACCTCAAGTAAGTTTTAAAGAAACGAAAAACAGTTGACAAAAACCCTAGATGCAGAATTCGTATTCTGACACATTCTAAGTGAAAAATCGTTATAAAAATCCTACCTTCTTTGACCTTCTTTTTGTTTCGAAAATATCTCCATAATACAACCAATTATTGTCGAAATAACTCCACATACTTTACTGTTTCTTGTTGGTGAACTGCGTTTTGGTTTCACATGTATTTAAAATCATAAAATGAATAAAATCCTTGCACGAAAAATGTGATTGCCTTTCTTGTCCTCGTGCTTTTTTTGCAAATGATCAATTCGATTGATTGCCTCGATAGTATGCTAGTAAATGCATAACCCGCATGTAAAAGATATGCGCATGCTCATAACCAATATTTACCAAAATTACGAAAAAAGCAAAATATTGCGATTTCTAATTAAAATGCTAAAAAAAGGGCGAGTTAGCAGACCTGATTTAGAACAATAAACCTTACCGTTTATTCATTTTTACCCAATGGCCTCGTTTCCATGTTTTCCTGATTTAGCGTTGCAGGCGCACATTACGGTTATTTTCTTATTTTTCTTGCACCAATTTGTTTCTCGTTGATCCCAAGCCCAATCACAAGCTTATCCTGAACCCCTTTGCGCACGAAACATGAGTATGAACAGCACATCAAAACGAGGCCATTGGGTAAAAGTGAATAAACGGTAAGGTCTATTGTCAAAAAATACTGTCACTCCAAAACATTTTTCTAGAATCTCAGTTGAAAAAAGAACCAATGACAGTCATCATATCAGTCGGGCCCATACAGATACGTTGCAAATATTTAAGCTTTACTTTAGTTTAGGGTCGGACCATTTGATTTTTGACGGCGGGTGGCGCGAATCCCAAAAAAGTTATGGATGTGTCTCGAATAGTTCGTCTGATTACTCGTCATTTTGGGTTGCTGCATAATCGTAGTAATTTTACTTTTTACCTATATAGCGTAATGTTTTGCGCAACATTACACCATTTCTTACGAAATTCATGATATTTTTGGTTCCAACCGCCCAAATGTTTCCATCGATAACACCCCCTTCCATCCTTTATTAATTTTTAAATTGGAAATTAACACAATGCGCTAAATAAATATCTTCAACGTTGTCTTCAACATTCAGGTACCGGAAGAAAACAAAAATGAAAATTCATGCCAAAAGTGCCTTTTCTGTGAAAGTGACGTGACACCTGATGAAAAATTACGAAGAATTACGGAAAACAACTACATCCGAATGGGAGTTGCTGCCGTTAACCTTGAGAAGACCAAAGGTTCCATTATAATAATAATAATAATAATCTTTATTTATCCATCTTAAGTATAAAAGTACAATGGATTTACAGGTTGATTCAAATTACATTAAAAATATCTTAGAACATTATATACAGATAAGAATCTTAAGTATGTATAGACAAACTAAAAACTATGTGAGTGCACTTGCACGAGCTAAGAAGGAGCGTTTATGTCTTTCAGTTCGCGATAATGTGTTTTTACTATTAATTGTTCGTAAATCGTATGGATTATTTGATTTAAAAAGTCTTGTATGAAAAGGATGGGAAGGATCATTCATAATCTTCCACGCTTCACGTTTCAGAAGTTCTTCTCTTCGATCAGAGAGGCTTTGTAGACAGTCATTGTTATAACCAAGAACTCGGAGGCAGCGGGTCTGGGTTCGTTCAATTTCATTTACGAGATAAGTTGGAAGGCCACCCCAGATAGGTGAGGCATATTCAAGAATAGATCTAATATTGGATTTATAAAGGGTAATACCTACTTCCACAGGTAGATTAGCTTTCCTGCATTCTCTTAAGATATATACTTGACGGTTAGCTTTCTGTATAACAGTTTCAATATGATTGTTCCATTTGAGGTTGTTTTGAAACCCCATTCCAAGTAGTTTAAATTTGTCCACTCTTTCAACTAGTTCATCACCGATATAAACAGGAGGAGGTTCCGATACTGATTCCGTGAAGCATATCCACATGTCCTTTGTTTTTTTGACGTTGATGGTCATTTTGTTCGACACTGACCAATTTTGGATAATGTCTAGAGCCTGTTGGACATGGCTTATTTCCCCGGCTTCAACTGCTTGATCGAGTGTGCAGTCATCGGCATACTTCGAGGTATCGACGGTTAGGTTTGCAGGGATTTCATCCTCTAAATCATCGATGTATACATTAAATAGCATAGGAGAGATGACCGAGCCTTGCGGAACTCCAGCTGGGCATGGAGCGGATGTTGACAACATTTGAAGTAGCTTTACCTGTTGACTTCTCATGGATAGGAAATCTCGAATCCACAGCCAAAAAGATTTAGTTATGTTGATAGTGGCCAATTTAGAAAGGAGAATTCGGTGGTCCACCATATCAAACGCTTTGCAGAAGTCAATGAAAATAGCATGGATACCTTTTCTGCCATGCGCAGTGTTATCAGTTTTATCAAACCATTTTTGTGAAGTTTCAATCAATGCTGAAATTGTTGAACGGCCCTTGGGAAATGCATGTTGGTTATCTTTTAATGTAAGATCTGCACAATTTAATTGCAATTCAATCTTTTCCAGCACTTTAGCTAACTGTGGAAGCACAGAAATTTGACGAAAGTCGGTTTCAATGTTTTTCGGTGGGACAATTTTAGGCACAGGGGTTATTAGAGCTTGTTTGTACAAGGTGGGATATTTACATTGAATTATACTACTCGTGATGATGTTATGTGCTACGAGAGTCTTCACTATACTGCTTCAAGAACCACGCAGGGATTCCATCAATGCCAGTCGCCTTCTTCACCTTTAATGCATTAAGGGCCTTTTTCACCTGACCTATCGATGGTATGGGGGGATCAATTTCTTTAAGATGGTGTCGCACATTATTTAGGTCATAACTAGCAGCATTGTCTAACATCATTCCATTCCAAGGGGCGGTAAAAACGGCCTGTAATTTTTCAGTCAGTTCAGAAAGATCGTAGTTTTGGCACCCGTTTGCTGGAAGATTGGATGTACCATCCATGCCAACTAGTGAGGAGATGGACTTAAACCATTTACTAGAGTTTGATTTACGGTGGTCTTTGGCTTTACTTTCATAGTAGACTATTTTCGCTTTAGATATCAGACTAGAGACTTTATGGCACAAGCGTATATAGTTTATACTATCCCCACGACTAAAAGCTCGCTGTCTAGCTTTAATTTCCATTTTAATGTGGCTTGTCATCCATGGTTTGTCTGAGTTGTGGACTCTGATGGTTTTGACAGGCACCGCCGTGTCCAACATGTGAATCACAGTCTCATTGAACAACTTGATCTTTTCGTCAACATCTTCAGCACGGAATATACGCTCCCATGTTTGCTGCGCCACTTTCAGACTCAGAGCGGCTCGATTTCCAGGTTTCATTAATCTGATTCTCTTTGTCGTAGGAGGGGTTTTCAGATTATTTTTTGGTTTAAGGAGAATACACTGGTGGTCTGATCTACCAATAGGAGGCAGGTGGCTGGCTGAGTCAAACAGATTAAACATGTTTGTAGCAATTTGGTCCAGGGTATTTTTCCCTCGAGTGGGCGCTGATACAGTTTTACGTAGCCCAAAACGGCTGCATAAACGACTGATGTTCAACATATTGAAATCTCCTGCAATGATAATTCCTGAAGATATCCATTTGGTAAGTATAATATCTAGTCCGTTAGAAAGGTATTCTATCATTTCATAATCATTTTCACGCCGTTGGCCAGGTGGGTAGTATACGATAACGACAATGATGGTGCTAAAGGGTCTTGGGGTGCGAGGTGGTTTTAAAACCAGCCATAGAACTTCTTTACCGGTTTCCTCTAAATGAGTTATACGTTCCACGCGGATGTACGAACTAATATACGCTAGGATCCCGCCGCCTAGGGGATCTCTATCAAGTCTGAATATTTCATAATTGTTCCCAATTTTAATTACCGAGTCTGGAATATTATTTGATAACCATGATTCAGTGATCATTACTACCGAGGGGTTGTTGACTGAGACAATACCAGACAGCTCATCAATTTTATTGCTTATATGGCAGACATTTGAGAGGAAGAAGGTTGGGCAAACAGAAGATGGATTTGCTGGGGACTGAACAGTTTTGACTTTTACACAGTTATACGTACACATTATACTTTTATAAGTATGCTGCGTTTGTCCAGGGAATTTTCGTTGTGAGGTATTATGCCGCGTAGTTATTCGGACTGGGATGTTGTATGTTACATCTTTATCGGGTATCGTGTTCACCATCGTGTTTACCGACCCTGACGGTATTGTGTGTGATGGTAAGGGATCTCCATCAGCGGTCGTGCCTGGGCTATTTGCGGACTTAAGTGGGGAATTTTGGACATTGGAAAAGAGAATTGTGGAGGGTTGGTGTGAGGCAGTTCTAATCTTTGTAGCCTCTCCCCAATCTGGTTCATCGATAATGTTAAATTGTCCAGTTATATGTTTGAAATGCTGGTTATGCAGAACGCTGCGCAACCGTACCACCAAAAAGTGTTCCTTAGCAAGCTGCACTACGAGTCAGAGAGGACTTCAAAGTCAAAGGCTTTGCACTCTAGATCTAGAGTAAGACAGCAGCGAAGTAAATTAAAAGGCTTCAAGATATCTCATCTAAATATCAGAAGCTTAGTTAAAAATTTAGATCAGTTAAGGATATATAGTCATAACTGCAAGTTTGATATAATATGTTTAAGTGAAACAATGTTAGACGACACAGTACAAGATAATGAAGTAAATCTTAATGGTACGAAATTATTCGTAAAGATAGAAATCGAAAAGGCGGGGGTGTTGCGATCACCATCAGAAATTGTATAAGCTATAAATTACGGCCAGACTTAGATCATGAAAATTTGGAGTCAATCACAGTTGAAATCTTCAAGCCAAAAGCGAAGTCGTTTTTCATCAATACGTGGTATAGACCCCCGGGTACAAGTCTCGATCTGTTTAGCGATTATGAGGAGTGTATTACAAAAATAGATTCTGAAAATAATGAAGCTATCACAATTGGAGATTTCAACTGTGACTGGAATAATCTTAGAGAAAGTACGATTTCACCTCAGACAAAAAGAATTGTTGATCTTGCTCAAACATTTCAATACGAACAATTAATTAAAGAATCAACGAGAATAACTGAAACCTCAAGTACGTTCATTGACTTGGCATTCAGAAACAAGCCAGAACTGATTATTGACTCGGGCGTGGATCGCATAGGAATAAGCGATCACAGCATGATTTGTGTCTGCCGAAAAGTCTCAATCCCCCGAAAAGAGCCAAAAATTGTCAACACAAGACAGTATAAATATTTCGAAATTAATGCTTTTAGATCTGATTTAAATGAAATCCTCCAAACACAATCAAACCTTACAAACCCAAATATTCATTGGGAAGAATGGAAATTAAAATTCTTGGCGGTTGCTGATTTACATGCGCCACCAATAACACGGAAAGTTAGAAGTGAGTATGCTCCTTGGATTACAGATAACATCAAGAAAAGTATACAAAATAGAGATTATCTTAAGAAAAGGGCCGTAAAATCAGGCTCAAAGAATGTGCACGAAGCGTATAAAAGGGCAAGAAATGAAGTTAACAAGATCGTTAAAAATACGAAAACTAAATACTATATGAGCGCCTTGAGTGAAAATAATCAAAGCCCTAAAACAATGTGGAACACAATTAAGACATTGACAAACAAAAATTCCAAAACTACTAACATTACTGAGATTCAGGTTGAGAGTGGTCTCTCTGTTACTGAGCCTAAACATATTGCTGATGCCTTTAATACATTTTTCAATAATATCGGGCCTCAATTGGCTGATGCTCTATACCTGCAACTAACATAAAAACAGAATCATATATTACCTCTGTGAATTCCTCTTTTGAAATTCGGACCGTTTCAATCGAGGAAGTATTTAATTTACTTTCAACTATAAAAGTTTCTAAGGAAACAGGACATGACAAAATTTCACCGAAATTGTTGAAAGACTCTGCAGATATCATAGCTCCATCCTTGGTTAATATCTTTAACCAATCTATTAGAACTGGTATCTTTCCTGAAGATATGAAAACTGCAGTGATCTCACCTATGTTTAAATCGGGAGACAAGACTGAGTGCACTAATTATAGACCTATTTCAATACTCTCGGCAATTTCCAAAATCTTTGAGAAACTTATTTCAACGCAGTTGTCTGATTATCTGGAGTCCAATGAGATACTCACAAGTGAACAAGCAGGTTTCCGAAAGAATCACTCAACACAATCATCGCTCCTTCAAGCTACCAACAAATGGTTAATTAATAGGGACAATGGATGCCTGAATGGTGTAATATTTCTGGACCTGAAGAAGGCTTTTGGTTGTGTTGATCATGATATACTTCTCAGTAAATTACACCTGTATGGGGCTAGCCCTAGTACCTTAAAATGGTTTAAGTCGTATTTGTCCAATAGAACACAAATGTGTAAAATAGAACGAACAATGTCAAGTAGACGTACCATAAGATGCGGAGTGCCTCAGGGATCAAATCTGGGACCGTTGTTATTTTTAGTTTATATAAACGATCTCCCGAGGTGTCTCTCGCATTCGAATACTGCTATGTTCCCTGACGACACAAATTTAACGACAAGTGGTAGATCAAGTGATGAAGTCATAACTAAATTAAATGCAGACTTAGAAAGAGTTCATCAGTGGTTCCTGGCCAACAGGTTAGCTCTTAATAAAGAAAAAACAGAATACATGATAATAGGGTCTAGACAAAGAATAGCCAATATTGAAAACGACCAAGAATTAAAAATTGGGGAAACCAATATTAATAGGGTAAGAATACTGGGTTTGGTGGATAATCCAAGTGAGTAGATATATACACAATATAAGACCTAACCAGGAACGGCTGCGAAAAATTCAACGCTAGGTCCTCTGGCAGGAATTGAACCCACGGCCCTGCGATTCCGGTGCAGCGCTCTAACCAACTGAGCTACAGAGGCCAGTTGCTGAGCTGTAATCGTAAGTTCTGTATATATAGGTTATCGGGTGTGCGGGTTGTGATAAGGTAAACTTCAAAGATTTATTTGCACTTCACTTGGTTGAACTAGAATACTGGGTTTGGTGGATAATCCAAGTGAGTAGATATATACACAATTTAAGACCTAACCAGAAACGGTTGCGAAAAATGCAACGCTAGGTCCTCTGGCAGGAATTAAACCCACGGCCATGCGATTCCGGTGCAGCGCTCTAACCAACTGAGCTACAGAGGCCAGTTGCTGAGCTGTAACCGTAAGTTCTGTATATATAGGTTATCGGGTGTGCGGGTTGTGATAAGGTCAACTTCAGCTAGCTCAGTTGCGGGTTGTGATAAAGTCAGCCAGCGGGACCTCGTTTTTCGAGGCACAGAAGGGAAAGACCTCACTCGATTCACATTTTGCAACTTTTAAGTTTGCGATTAAAGGATGGATGAAAAGAGGAAATGACCTACTTTCAAGCGAAGACATAGTGGATGGGACAAAAGATCATTTGAAAGGAACACACGTCTACGAGATTCACATTGACCGTACGAAAGAACCATGTAGCGCAAAAACGCTCGACAAAATAACCTCTTTTGCAGATTTTACTTTCAAGAGCGATCATACAGTTGACGCAAGGGAGTTGACAAACGCTGGTGCCACCTTACATTTGAAAAAGAAGAAAATTCAAATGCTGTGGCCATCATATATATCTACCCGTAGTCTGTCTACTGGAGTGACCACGGAATTTGACCAAATAAAGCCATGCTGAGAATGTTGAGCCAAAAATTAAAAAACAGAAAAGGGAAGAGCAAAGAAAATACTTAAAGGAACGAAACGTAAATACAGAATGTAATGAAAGAGAACTCAGCAACAGTCATTTGAATAAATGTCCCAATTGTCAAAAAGTATTCCTTCGTAAACGATCAATGCAGAAGCATCTACACTCTAAAAAGTGTATGGAGGCGAAGAAAACCTCAAAAACATTGGAAGAAATAAAAGCATCAATTCCTGTTATGCAAGCGTTAGGACTTGCTAACAACATTCGTGACATTAAGTTAAATAATTTTGAACAACTAGAAGAAAGCAAATCCAGAACAAATCTACTGTACTGCAGTTTACTTAAAGGTAGTGCAATGAAGACAAAGTTGAGAAAAAACATCCGCTTTTCTGCTGAACAAAAAACTTTAATGGAAAAATGCTTCGACGTTGGGGAGAAAGTTAAAAAGAACAGATATACGGCTCAATCTTGCGAAAAACTGATGGAAGAACAGCTAGGAAAAGAACAGACATTAACCCAACGCCAAATTAAAAGTTATTGGGCCGCGTACAAAAGAAGGAAGAGTACAAACACTAAAATTTGACAGTATATACTTGTGGCTAAATAAATTAAAATAAAAACATAATTAACTGTAATATATAATTAAATTACTGTGTAAAAACATTTGAATATCATAAAAATATAAAGTAGATCTGTTGGAATAAAATTAATATACAAAACAATGTGAAGTATGTTTGTAACTTTATCTCATATCCGAAGAGGTGCGTTCAATCCCGATCCCACCTGCTGACGTATGTTTAGTAGCTGGGTTCGGGATCGATGTATTTTCAAGATGGCCGCCGAATTTGTTCGGCAGGTTCATAAACCTTGGCAATGTTTTCGCAGAATGTGTGTATTTTCTCTTTTCAAGAATAAGGGAGTATTGTAGATAATTTTTTTAGCTTCAATTTAAGCCTAAGTTTGTTTGTTTTTGTAGTAGACTATGTTGGCGGCTAAAATGTTCGTTATCCAAACAAGAAATTATATACCAAAATGCGTAATTTCTTCAGTACTTTTTCCCGAAATGGCATGAGATAAAAACCAACCATACTTGCAGGGAGGTGAGTCCGGGATTTGATGCACCTCGGGTGGCTGTGTTTATTTATTTTTCGTTTAGGTCAGATCGAATTGGTGGTTGCAGGTATTCGGATCCTGGAACATGTTTTGGGGACCCTGTCCAGTTGGAACAGCTATTGGGTCTATATTAAGATATTTCTTTATGGTTTGAAGTGAGGTGTTGGATAATTATAGTGGTTTGATGTATGATGAATGGTTTATTGTTTGATAAATGGTATATTGTTTGATTCGTGGTGTGAATAATATGAAGATAACATCATGAAAATATAGAACGGTAACATATTGAAAATATAGAACAGTAACAAGATGAGATTATGGATATTAACTGTGATAAAATGAATCCGTGTGCCGCTTGTGTAGGCAAAACCCGGGTGCAATCATGTGTGGAATGATGCCAAGGTCTGGGTGAATGCCAGTGTGTTTTTGCCACCCAGACCAAGTCCCATATCGTTTTCCGTTAAAAACTTGGTTATGTTATCATCAGGTTCCGAGCATAACCGGGACAGCACGTTTCTAACCCGCTAGCAGGTCTTGGAACAACGTGCTTGCATATACATATTGATTTTGGTGGTTTATGAATAAACCATGCCGCGCAAAATATGCGTTGATATTTCGTGCGCAAAAAAACGTGGAATTGTGTGTGAGAATGGTTTTTATGTGGTATTGGTGATGGGGGTGATTTATATAAACTATGTGAAGTGCTATAAGTGAGACATTTGATAATAAATACGGTGAAAATGAAGTTTACTTACGAGAAGGATTGAGTTGATTTTCTCCTTGCGTAGACGCGAGCGGAAAGAATTTATCAGCGGGGGTTTGAGACGGAAGGAAAATTTGGGGCCTGTCGGTGAATCTGATTAATGATGCATGTGGGTTGTGACAGATGGTGTGACGTATGTGTGACCTGTGATCGTGACAGTGGGATCGAGATGTGGACGATGATGAAAATTGTTGTACGAAGTGGAAGCATGGGTTGACAATGTAGTACGTAATGAGTGAAATGTGGTCTGTGTGGTGAATGTGGATAATGATGTATGTGGTTTGTGACAGATGGCGTGACGCATGTGTGATATGATGGTCGGGACTTTGTTCTGGCTTCTCGTTCTTTGGGAGAGTTGTGAATGGCGGGTTTGGGTATATTTTGGATGGCAAGAACGGTGTTTTAGGATGCCGATTGGGGGATGTGTTGTAAGATGGACCAGGTGGGTTTCCGATCGGGGTTCGGGGAGGGTGGATCCGTATAGGGGCTGCCCAGTGAGCGTTCAACGACAAAATTTGTACACCAAGTATGCGTGAAATATAAGTTGTATCTGTGATTATTTACATGAACTATTTATATTGACATGGTGGAGATTATGTTATGTACAGGATTATTATGTACATGTATGTACAGTGCAGACACAGACAGGTGGATGTGTGTGTGAGAGAGGAAGCAATTTGGTGCAGATCATACATTGGAATCAAAATTTCCAATGTGAAGTGTTTGACCTGATTTGATCCAGGCTGAAATAGATTGTGATGGACCATTAATTTATACTTGTAGTGAATGGTCCCATACCGATTCAATAGTATTGTGACTGTGGTAACTGCATGTTCTAGTTTGGAGGCAGTTTTTCCAAGGAGCCCATTTTGTAAACCATATTTAAAAAGCATATTTAAAAACCTATTTACAAGAACATATTTGAAAACACCTATTTGAACGTTTTTTGTCTATTCTGTTCTTAGGTGCTTGTTAGGTCTTTACTAGTGATGTCTTGGGTGGAAGATCCAATCTCTATCTGTGTCTTTAAGGCGTGTTAGGATTATGTGTGTGGCAAATGTGGAATTGTCCAATTCTTGTGGAGGGATTGATGTGCTAGTCATTGTTGGCGACTTCAGGTAGGCGTGTTTGTACTGCGACCAGGTGTCCATTTGTACGGTTTTCTGTGTGTAGTTGGGGGTGGGTTTGATGATGGTGGTCAAGTAAATCTGGGATGTGGGCGTTTTGAGATTGATGTAAGGGAGGAAAATATGAGGGTGGTAAGGTGTATTTGGCTTGGGGAGGAAAAGTGGGGGTTATTGTGATGTGGGTGGTCAAGTGAATTTGGTGCGAACAAGGTGTTATTTTAGATTTTTGTGACGTTGATATGCCATGACTGTGTTTATTTATTTTCAACTGTATGTCAATCAACTTTTAGGTAATGAAAAATTATTTAATTATATGCAACAGCATTAAATAATGTGTTCCAACCTCGTTACTGTCTACATCTTATATTGAGAAGTGATTCGATACCAACAAATGGCAGATGGTGATGAAAGTTTTTGATGCATTTTCAGTACAGTTATTAAAAATTAGATATACTGTAAGATGTTAAAATATATAATTTAAAATTTGAGTGGGCAAAAAATAATGGTTGACAGATATTCTTTAATGTTTGGTCCTCGTGAAATGGGCCAGAATGTTCATTTAGTAATATGCATGCTGAGTAAAACAAAAAAATGTTTTTCTCATAATGAATGTGAACATTACAATTTTATATATCTGAAGACTATTATTTACTGTTATGTTACAGTACAGTAGTATTACTGTTAAAGTACTCTTTCAAGTCGTTGATTTTCTGACCAAGGCGATATCCTGACCACAATGGAAAATATTCTAGAAAAAGCAAATTCTAAGTGAGCAGTGTTGGAAAATGACATGCTGCTGCATGGAAATTTTAACAAAATATCTGGATGCCATATAATGCACTTATTGTTTAAAACTCCAAAACGTTTTGCAAGTCGAGCCAAGATTAAGTTTATTGTAATGTGCGGCACCATACGTTCTCTGAAATCTACATTATTATGCAGGATATTTTATATTTGACTTACTCGAAATTTTTTTTTTGGGATTTTGCAATTATTTAATTATATGCAACAGCATTAAATAATGTGTTCCAACCTCGTTACTGTCTACATCTTATATTGAGAAGTGATTCGATACCAACAAATGGCAGATGGTGATGAAAGTTTTTGATGCATTTTCAGTACAGTTATTAAAAATTAGATATACTGTAAGATGTTAAAATATATAATTTAAAATTTGAGTGGGCAAAAAATAATGGTTGACAGATATTCTTTAATGTTTGGTCCTCGTGAAATGGGCCAGAATGTTCATTTAGTAATATGCATGCTGAGTAAAACAAAAAAATGTTTTTCTCATAATGAATGTGAACATTACAATTTTATATATCTGAAGACTATTATTTACTGGTGTCCTGTTATGTTACAGTACAGTAGTATTACTGTTAAAGTACTCTTTCAAGTCGTTGATTTTCTGACCAAGGCGATATCCTGACCACAATGGAAAATATTCTAGAAAAAGCAAATTCTAAGTGAGCAGTGTTGGAAAATGACATGCTGCTGCATGGAAATTTTAACAAAATATCTGGATGCCATATAATGCACTTATTGTTTAAAACTCCAAAAACGTTTTGCAAGTCGAGCCAAGATTAAAGTTTATTGTAATGTGCGGCACCATACGTTCTCTGAAATCTACATTATTATGCAGGATATTTTATATTTGACTTACTCGGGAAATTTTTGTTTTGGGATTTTGCTTACAGGAAGAAAAATATATGTAAAAAAGTTATGTGTGTAAAAAGGAAAAAGCTAAAAATGATTTGGTGTTGCCAAAACTATAAAAGATTAACAATACAAATATATTGCCATAAATTAATTAGCAAATAAACTTGTTGCCATAGAAACCACTTGTGTACAAATAACCTTTTTCATATCAATAGTGGTTTAAACTCATGGATTTTCAGAAGATAAAACACATATTTGCTTCTAGCTTACAAAACATCATAGAGCCACCTTAATGAAAAGCAATAGAACTTAATCAAGAAAGCCACAGAAAATGGCCAAATTCTGCGAGGACCATGCACCTAAAATTTTACCAAACCATTTTTATTTTGCAGCGTATTACATAAACTTCAAGAATAAGTTTACCTGTCGGTGTGCCAATCGCTAATAAACATTATTTTTGAAATTTAGTAAAACTTTCAATCATGTTGTTTCCCTTTTGGTAAAAAATAAATTTTTTTGCTGAATTTTCCTCTAGATTTTAGCTTACATTCTAGTGATACTTGCTTATAAAGCTACTTAGTAAGCAAACCTATCGATGTTTAATTAATCGTCAACTAAAGTGTTTTAAAACCATCAAAACAACAGCTATTCATTTTCGCATGAGGTGAGGAAAATGGTAAACTAAAATATTTACTTTTAAAAATTCTGCGAGGATCACTCACCTAAAATTTTCTCAAACAGGCACTATTTTTACCCTCAACCATTGTAATATAATGTACCATAAGGCTCACGGTGTGCCAATTAGTTCTAAGGTAAAAATATCTAAAATTTCTGAAGTGACTCAACTTCGTAGGTTGGTACGAAAAATGGCATACAATAACCAATGTTTGCAGACGGAAACGGACGTTTACCATCACAGTATGCTTCGATAAATGCATTAATTGGGATTTTTTAGGTATACGATAACATTTATTTAAAAGCAATAAGTTTTTTTTTCAAATCAACATAAATTTTAAGGTGCATTTGCACAAAAAAATAGTGGACCCAACAAAATTAGGGCTCTCAATGTCGAAAAAAGGTCGCTCACTTGAACGAGCAAAATTTAATTATCTGGCACCAAGATCAAACCGATGCAGATAAAATACAAAGCTTGAACATATATGTTGCCATCCGTATAATTAATCGTAAGATCTAATAACATAGAAACAGAACAAAAGAAGTTAAAATATTCATACCTTCGTGCCTTCCGCTCTCGAACAATACACCACCAGAATTCCAAACACGTTTTTATTGTTCAAAAACGCTGTGAAGACGTTTAATCAACTTCCAGTAGAGGGAAATATATTAAAGACACTATTTCAAGTTTTACATGCAACATCAAGCGAGTTTTATGAGATCAACAGACCAAAAATCAAACACATTCGCTCCTCACCGCCATGTTCCAAAAAATATATAAAATTCACTATTTTATCGCAAAGCATCACGGTATTTTTGAGCGCGAGTTTCTCAATTTTTAAAAAAATCTCCTCTTAATGGTTAATGGCGTTAAACCTCCACAAAACCATTGGGTGGCCGCATAATAGAGATTACAATTTAGTTAAATTAATAGGAGATCAAAACGGGATTCGTAGTTTTGAACATTTATACATTTGGCGCCAAAATAAAGAAAATGAAATTGTAGAAACTCCAGCGTTTCAAAATAACTCGCAGGAGCATGCTCCTATGCAAACCACTTGTATATCAAAGAACTTAAAGATAAAAATTCGTATTGTTAGAGACTACTTTCTAGTTACCTTTGACCCCCTTACGCACATTATAAAAAGCGCATTCTCTGACAAATGGAAATTATCGGAATGAACACCACTGCATAAAGTTAATTATTAGCATGAATTCCATGTCGGATTAATTTTATTCATTATATTCTACTTGATTATTCCTGATTACGTTCTATATTATTTCCATTTTATAAGTTTTCGCATTAATACCGCGCAGAGATGGGCTCCCACTGATGGGGTTAGAAAACATTCAAACCATAGAAAAAGACTGACAAACAAATAAACAATCAAAGACAAAAACCGACAAAAGTTAGTTGCAAAAATAAACTACCTCTCGACAAGCATTAATTTAATCTGGTTTGGCTCGAGAAAACACTACGTTATTTTATTTTGCAAAGCTTTCGATCAGTAAGCCCAGATCTTCATCAGTGCTTTATACAGGTGTTACTGTCCGCAGACTACAACAAATTATATTGACCACCGTGCAAACCTGTAAATAACTTCTCCAATACAAATACTAGTTAAGCGGATAGGTGTAAGAATAGTGCAATTTGTGATAAAAGGACGATATACGTACGCAGGAAGTGTAGATTTTGAAAAATTAATGCCGCCGGCAATTTCGGTTATATTTCATTTAAAGAAATGAAAAATAACCATTTTTCAAATGGCTCCATATCTAAAATTTATTGCCATATCAAAGTCTATACTTCCTGCGAATATGGTGCTTTTTTCACAAAACGCACAATTCCAGCTAAATTTTTCACTTATCCGCCTGACTATACAAACAATAAGCTATTTACCAAATACATAAAAATGAAAGAAAACAAACAAGTCGGTTTTTGTGCAGGAAAGTAAATGAAACGTTAATTGGTGTGTTTCACTAAGTTCTACCTTACAATTGCATTGTCTCGATTTTTGCAAAATCATAAGTTCGTAAGGTTAGGTACTTTAGAACAGTATTGCGTCAAAGAGTTGTTTTACCGTACCTTTAATGGAAGGAAGAGTTCCAGCAGTTGGAATAGTTGGATTTGGAACACCTACAAGGGTACATAATAAGAGTTTTACAGACCATTTAGTGTGTAGCTAATTTTGTAATTATATAAAATTTTCAATTTGCAATTCAGCATCGGCCCTGGTATAGATATATGAAACCATGGATGTACACACTCGTCAGCCTGATAGAGATTTAGAACACTTGGAATTTTTCAACTCTAGCGAATAGAGGTCAAAATATTTGCCTTCATTAGAAACGAGAAAGTGATAACTGGACATCATCAACTATTCATTTCGTGAACCTAAACGCAGTATCAACACGATCTGTGTCATTGCAAAAAAGGTAGGGCACCAATGACTTCTGTAATCCCCGAGCCGGCGCGAAGCGCCGTGTAAAGGTACTAATTCCGCTCGGATATTTACACCCGGGTAAGTGACAACATAGCGGAATGCAAATTCGTTCGCCATGTCATCGACGTTGGACGTTTTTGGGTGGTTTTCTATGTTATGCGCATGCGCAAGTTCAGGCCGAGAGAAAACTGGTAACTAGCAACCTCATAATTGGCTGAAACAAAGTATATGTTTTTTAATCATAACTATCATTATGCAAACTTTTTCAAAAAAAAGTTTTGCACTCGGGAGTCGGCGGGACATAAATACAGACAAATAAAATCTCCAAAAGAAGATAAATGAAAATTTTTTACGAGACTTTCTTTTCTTAAAGTCAACAGGAGAAAAAACAGTCAAAAGACCGGAAAAGGACAAGATTTTCGAGTTTTAAAGCGTTTTAAACAGGCCAGTGTCTGTCTTGCATAATTGCTTTTGCCTTATTGTCATCATAGGCAGCCCAAACATTGGTGTAGATGTCGATGTCCCAAAAATTGGTGTAGTTGCTCTAAATGTCGATCTGTGGCAAAACTCGCTCCATTCCACTTCACTTTGTCGCGCGCCGCATGCGCCGTCCATATTGAATTGCATTGAATATATAGTAATAAAAACATAAAGTTGGCAACTATATCATGGCTTACGAACATACGATCGACTTATATAAATAGCAAAGTACTTTGTTTTTAGAAAGAAAACATGATAACAAATTATAACATATCAAACCTGATAATTTTACTATCTACTCACAAAAAAATATGTTCATTAGTGCCGGAGAGCTGGGAAATTTGCATATATATTTGCGAGGTTTCGGCGAGAAATCTCTTGTCTCTATGCGGGATGCCAGAGGGTATCGTATATGTCATATCTGCAAAAAATTTCCAGTGATACAATTGGATAAAAATTAACCGTTTATGACGTATCTAGAAGTGAAAATTTGGCAACTGGGGGCGGATGAACTAAAACAAAACAAATAATGCTAATGAGCGCTACCATGCATGCTTTCACGTTTTTGGCAAATGTCTAATATTCGGAGCGGGTTTTTCAAGTTAAAACGGTTAGTTTTCATCTAAAGCTTGTTGTAAACTACAAACATTATAAGATATGTTTAATCGTCTATGAAATAGAGAATATTACATGGTTGCGCGGAAAATTGAATTTATTTCTGGTGTTGAAGAGAATATTGCTCACGAGTGAGCAACGAGTAGCGAACGAGTGAGCAATATTCTCTTCAACACGAGAAATAAATTCCATATTTCCAAGCAACGGTGTACTATTCTGTTTATTTTATAAACAAATTATAAACAAACGACAATTCACATAGAAACTCAAAACAAATATGTAAATAGTACACAAATAGTAATAGGTTTTTGAATGGCTTGCAAAAATGATATTTTCACACGTAGAAATATCGTATTTTTCACGTGTGTTTAAATACGATTTTTCTCAGTGGCATAAAAGTATATGTAACACTGACTGTAATTCAGCGTCGGCCACGGACATATAGAACAAATTGAGGGTTGCTTCGCGTGTGCCTAAAAGATATAGACAAAATTTCGACGTTTCGAGCTAAAGCCCTTCGTCAGGAGAAATTAGTAGACAGATAAACACATTACATCAGCTTTTATAGCAACGCTATAAAAGCTGTCACGTGAACAAAATATTAACCAATGAAAATAAAGTAGTCATAACAATCATAACAAAATAGAATTAATATGTAAAGATATAAGCTGCGTGCAGGCTTCGGCCCGATTATAGGGTCGAAGGCCTGCGCACAGGCGTTACACTTACCAAAGCGCTATAAATGTCGTACAAGGGAAGGGAAGAGGGGATATAGAGGAAAGTATATAAGAAGTGTAAGAGAAAAGAATGAGCTAGATGAAGGAGAGGCGCTCATTGATACCATCAGGCTGAATGGTGCCAAGTTTAAAAATGAGACGCTTTTCTTGCTTCCGACAGGTATCATTGCCACCAATAATGGGATGAATGGCGCATATTTTGATATCAGAAAAGGAGTGGTTGGCACTGTTGAAGTGCCTAGCAACCGGTTTGTTGTGCACATTGTTCTTAACATCATTAAAGTAAGGGACATCATTTGCCGGAATTTTAATTTTCTTAAAAATGACCCTGCAACGTCTTCCATTTTCTCCGAGACCCCACTAGTCTCTTTTCGACACAGTAAAAACATCCGGGAAACCCTAGTGCACAGCTCACTGCGACAGGACTCTGTGTCACCAGCTGGCACTCTTTCCTGTGGTTGTGCTAAGTGCTACACTTGTAAGCATTTAAACCTCGCCACCTGTATTTCGGCTCCAAAATCTCAGTTTGTCATCAAGCACAGTTTCACGTGCATCTCCTCCAACCTCGTTTACTGCATCTCTTGCAGCAAATGTGGCTTGCTCTACATCGGAGAGACTGGAAGACGTTTAGGCGATAGGTTTGCTGAGCACTTGCGTGATGTTAAGAACAATGTGCACAACAAACCGGTTGCTAGGCACTTCAACAGTGCCAACCACTCCTTTTCTGATATGAAAATATGCGCCATTCATCCCATTATTGGTGGCAATGATACCCGTCGGAAGCAAGAAAAGCGTCTCATTTTTAAACTTGGCACCATTCAGCCTGATGGTATCAATGAGCGCCTCTCCTTCATCTAGCTCATTCTTTTCTCTTATACTTCTTATATACTTTCCTCTATATCCCCTCTTCCCTTCCCTTTACGACATTTATAGCGCTTTGGTAAGTGTAACGCCTGTGCGCAGGCCTTTGACCCTATAATCGGGCCGAAGCCTGCACGCAGCTTATATCTTTACATATTAATTCTATTTTGCTATGATTGTTATGACTACTTTATTTTCATTGGTTAATATTTTGTTCACGTGACAGCTTTTATAGCGTTGCTATAAAAGCTGATGTAATGTGTTTATCTGTCTACTAATTTCTCCTGACGAAGGGCTTTAGCTCGAAACGTCGAGATTTTGTCTATATCTTTTAGGCACACGCGAAGCAACCTTCAATTTGTTCTATATATAACACTTATGTTTATATAATAAATCCATTTATTCGATGCATGAATTTGATATAATTTTTTTACATTTGTTCTCTCAGTTTTCGGCTGCATGTAGAGTCGTAGATTGTCAGTTTTTCGCACCGCACGACGATGGAAATGGCTGTTTGCTCTTTGAAACTCATATATAAATGTTCTATAGCAGTTGTGTTTTGTAGAATTGACTAGAGTATCTTGTGTTTCGCATCTGTTTTTACAAACAACTTGGGCCGGGGTATAAAAAGAAACACATCCGTTTCGACTCTTCAGTCGACTTTGTTCTGCTACTTTTAAAACAGGCAACTACATTTGTATTTTTAGTATTCAGAATTTTAAAATAATACTGTGTATTAATAATACAATTACACTGCTGGCTATATAAAATCTACAAACAATCACGATATTGGAATTCAATATTCAAAAACATATCAATTTCAAACTCATAATTCAGTGCCTATAAGATATGTACATTTTTTTACCAATAAATATATGAAATGCGAAAGCAAACTGACCAATGTGAATATGAAAGGAAGCCAGTTCAAGATTCTATATAGCCAGCAGTTCAATTGTATTATTAATACTCAGTATTATTTTAAAATTCTGACTACTAAAAATACAAATGTAGTTGCCTGTTTTAAAAGTAGCAGAACAAAGTCGACTGAAGAGTCGAAACGAATGTGTTTCTTTTTACACCCCGACCCAAGTTGTTTGTAAAAACAGATGCGAAACACAAGATACTCTAGTCAATTCGACAAAACACAACTGCTAGAACATTTATATATGAGTTTCAAAGAGCAAACAGCCATTTCCATCGTCGTGCGGTGCGAAAAACTGACAATCTACGACTCTACAGCCTATGCAGCCGAAACCTGAGAAACAAATGTCAAAAAATAATATCACATTCATTCTTCGAATAAATGGATTTCATAGACGATTAAAAACATCTTATAATGTTTGTAGTTTACAACAAGCTTTAGATGAAAACTAACCGTTTCAACTTGAAAAACCCGCACCGAATATTAGACATTTGCCAAAAACGTGAAAGCATGCAGCTAGCTCTCATTATCATTATTTGTTTTGTTTTAGTTCAACCCCCCCGGTTGCAAAATTTTCACTCACTAGATACGTCATAAACTGTTAATTTTTTAACCGATTGGATCACTGGAAATTTTTTGAAATTATGATGTATGCGATACCATCTGGCATGCTGAATGGTTTTGGTTTTGGGTGTACCAAGTTAAAAGAAGACCCTGATGTTAGATTATTACGTAATCGTGCATGTCTTACAGTTCTAAAGAATGAGACAACAACACATGACATGTCACCAGGTTCTTTTTAAATGCATTTCCTTATCTTCCTTAAAACAGTAATAACCAATTGATTTACATATAAATAGTTTTGATGTTTGTAAGTGTGAATCAAGCAAACAGACTATGAGGAATTCTCAATAATATTTCCATTGATAAAATAGTTTGAATTTCGTCCTATAATATGGGAACAGTTAAAATTTGTGATAAATGTACATGGCGGTGCAGTTGCAACATTTCGTTAATTTATTTAAATACATAAAAAACCTTCACCATATATATCCAGCTAATATTCAGGTATCATAAAATCTTACTATTTCAAAAGGCGTTTGCCCAAAGGTTCCCTTTATTATCGATATTAACATGTTAAATGCTGCATAAATTGACCGAAACTGTTGCAATCAGCGCCAATAATGAATAACCTTTCCTTAAAATTCTAATGGCTTCCAGAAATTTTCTGAAAAATTTCAGTTTTTCTTCAAATTTGTCAGTATGAAATTTCCAGGGAAGTTTTAAGGATTTCTTTCGAATTTAAAGAAGATGGCCCAAGCTTACGTTGCGGCTATTAAATCTATATAGTAAACAGTATGGGTGTGGTACTTTATATAATCTTTATATAGAAGATTTACTAGAAAATTATGTAAATTGATAAATAAAATTAATTTACCTTTGACAAAGTGTAGTTAACTTTTATGCGTTGGTTTGGATGTCATTTGAGCACGTATCGGTTTGAAGATACAACACACAGTGCAACGAAAAAGGGAAGGCAGGAGACTGCCTCCCACCCAGACACTCATCGACTCCACGAATTGTTCTCGTATCGCGAAGTACTTCACCAAAACGCCACAAATCAACAGGTCCATAAAGCCAATAAATTTCCGATAACATGCATGTCTTCAACAAAAACAAAGTAGATTTAGTCGGATAAAAATCGAATATTATGCCATTATTTGATAATATCTGAACTTTGAAGACTCGTACGTTATTACCGGCAGTTAAAAACCTCACGAGTGCTCGCGAATTCAATTATACGCTTCAACATAATTGATCGATCGAATTACTCGAGTGAAAGCGATTTGGATCGACCAATTATGTTGAAGCGTGTAATTCGAATTCGCGAATCTCGCAAGGTTTTAAATGGTCGGTAGTAACGTATGAGTCTTCCAAGTTAAGATATTATCAAATAATGGCATAATATTCGATTTTCATCCGACTAAATCTACTTTGTTTTTGTTGAAGACGATGTGTGCTATTGGAAATTTATGGGGCTTTATGGCCCTTTTGGTGAATAATTGGTGAAACGAGAACGATTCGTGGAGTCGATGCGTGCCTGTGAGGGCGCCAGTCTCCTGCCTTCCCTTTTTCCCTTCACTCTGTGTCATATGTTCAAACCAAAACGTGCTCAAATGACATCCAAACCAACGCATAAACGTAAAATACAATTATATTTCTCAATTTACAGAATTTTCTAGTAGGCCTTCTATATAAAGATTATATAAAGATTATATAAAGTACCATACGCATACTGTTTACTATATAGATATAATAGCAGCAACGTAAGCTTGGGCGGCCGCCTGTGGAGAAATTGAACTCAGAGATCCCAAGGATAGTGCAAAGACTGCATTTCGCTATTGCATGAGCTATGATTTTTTACTTTCTATAAATAGCAATGATATTTGTTTACTTAAAGCTTCATTGCCATACTGCACGCATATTTTTATATCACAAATTATATACTTCCAGTGTAGTGCGTACTAATTTTTACAAAATTGGAATATTGATAATGGACATGGATAACTTAGGAAGCGAAAAATGGTTGCGCACTATAGGAAGCGCAAAATGGTTGTCTGTTCACATAGTAAAATAGGTATATATATCTGACACGTGACCACATCTATGGAATAGATCAACTGGCCTTGATATTGTCAAAACTGCGGATGCTTCTTGTCGCATTCCAGAATGTCGTGACGCGAAAACATGACATGTTTTTTCATGAAAAAGCCGTTTGTTTCGCATAAGGCAATAATAGTTTACTAGGTTATGCGATCCTAATTCCTGGATAAAGAAAGCTCTTCAGGCCTACTCGATCTTTCGCCAGAAGTCTTGGAAGGACTGAAAGAAAAGCACCCGCCAGCCAGTGAAATAGAGGATGAATGCCTCCTGAACGGTCCGGTGTACCAAATCCCGCCCAGTATTTTCGATCTCATCAACGAACAAATGATCTATGATGCAGCAATGAAAACAAAGGGCTCAGCAGGACCGTCGGGAATGGATGCTGAACTTTACCGGAGAATTTTGTGCTCGAAAAACTTCAGTAGTGAGGGAAAGATCCTGAGAGAAGAAATAGCCGTTTTGACAAGAAACCTGCTGAAGTCATGTTATCATCCATCCCTGCTTGAGAGCTATACGTCCTGCAGACTCATCCCATTAGACAAGAATCCTGGAATTCGACCAATAGGAGTGGGAGAAGTGCTACGTCGAATTGTCGGCAAGACTATAACTGCTTTTTTGAGGGGGGAGATTAAGCAAGCAGCGGGGCCATTACAAGTCTGCGCAGGATACAGTGCAGGAGCCGAGGCCGCCATACATGCCATGAGCCACGTTTTTGAAGAAGAGGGGACGGATGGAGTACTGTTGATCGACGCGACCAATGCTTTTAATCAAATGAACAGAGCGGTAGCCATGCACAACATCCAGATAACCTGCAATGAAATGTCCATGTACATAATCAACACCTATAGAAGCTCTTCCAGGCTATTTATTTGTGGGGGAGGAGAGATCTTGTCGCAGGAAGGTACCACCCAAGGCGACCCTCTAGCAATTCCCTGGTATTCAGTTAACACATCCATCATGATACAAAGCTTGAGACTGAATATACCAGAAGTCAAACAAGTATGGATGGCGGATGACTCAGCAGGAGGAGGAAGACTGGTACAGTTATATAATTGGTACAAGCACCTAAAAGAGGAAGGAAAGAAATTTGGCTAGCTAGTAAATGGATCAAAGTGTTGGCTCATCGTGAAGTCACGAGAACTGGCAGACGAAGCCGAGCGGCTTTTTGGAAAAGAAGTAAATATAACAACAGAAGGAAAACGTCACTTGGGAGCCGTTATATGATCCAAGGACTACAAAGACGAGTATTGCAAAGATAAAGTCCAAGGATGGAGGAAAGACATCGTAAATCTCGCAGAAATTGCAAAAAGCCAACCACATGCTGCCTACATTGCCCTCACAAAGGGATACAAATCGAAATTCACATATTTCATGCGAACAATCGAGGCATTTGAAAAGTATGTAGACCCGGTATATGAAGCCATCAATGAAATACTCCTCCCGCCACTTTTTGGTCAGGAAGAACCCCTCCCGGATGAACTAAGTAAACTCATGACTCTAACACCAGCACAAGGCGGGTTGGGAGTACCTGATCTGAAAGCCGAAGCCCCGCAGCAATACGCAGCCTCAAAACTAATCACCAAACAACACGCAGAGACAATCAAAGGGCAAAGCGCTTTTATGGAACCGAGTGAGCAGTCTATAGATGATCGGAAGAGAATGCAGCAGACAATCAAGATGGAGACTGCTAAGTCAAGAATGAATAGCATTGATGCATCTCTGTCCCCAGACGTACTACGTTTGGTAACGCAATCAAGAGACAAGGGTGCGAGCTCTTGGCTAAATGCCTTACCACTCAAAGACCAGGGCTTGGCCCATAACAAGCAAGAATTTAGAGACTCGCTGCGAATGAGATACAATCTGCCTCTGCATGATCTATCAAGCCATTGTGCTTGCGGAGATCGCTTCAACATCAGAAAATTGATTGTTTGTTTGCCCAAAGTTGCCTTGTCTTGTTCTGTGACGTTATTGCATATTAATGAGAGTTGAGAGGCCTCAAATGAGTAGGACAGTGTCATATAATCAACGAATGTTTATCCCCGAGCCGGCGCGAAGCGCCGTGCGAGGGTACTAATTCCGCTCGGAGATTTACACCCGGGTATGTGAAAACATTGTGGAATGCAAAGTCGTCCGCCATTTTTTTTTGTCATGGACTGGACTGGACAGGACCTTTTCGTAAGTTATGCGCATGCGCAAGTTCAAGCCGAGCGAAGACTTCCATTTTACAAACTTTTTTCAAAATTAGTTTCTACTCATTTTATAAGTAAGTCTCTATGTCTCCAAAACAAGATAAATGAAAATTATTTAGAGGACAAATTAACAAGAGGAGAAAAAGGAGCGTTTTAAACAGGCAAGTGTCTATTTTCCATGCTTGCTTTGCCGATTTTTTAACATAGCATGCAGTAAGTTTGTGAATTTGAAAATGTGTAGATCATTCTGTGTGGTCAATACAACATTGATTGATCTTTAAGAGTATTTTAGTATTGATTCAAATATGTTATAGAAAAATATAAAAACATTAAATCTCAAAAACTTCATTGCAAAAGCAAGTGCGAAGTATAAAAATACTCCTCGAAAAGCAGTTGAACTTTTTTGAAAATTTCGAAACGTTTTGTGAACGTCTAAGGTTGAATGTTACAGTAAATCAAACCTAAAAGAGTGCACAACAGCATACCCACTTTATATAGTTGGACAATTGATAATTTTATAGTTAAAAACAAAATAAGATTTTGTACAAATTAAAATATAAAAAATATACAATGTTGCGTGTTACCATGGTTACATTCGGCGACTCAGTACTTAATGTTACAATAACTTTTGGGAGTAAATTGTTTGGTTCAAACTTAACTATGGTTCAAATGGGCGAGGGGTTACTGCATGCATGTATTTCTAGTATTAATTACGTAATGCGCCCCTGATATGTTAATGATGATGCGCCCACTCATATGTTAATGATGATTGAATATTTAATGATAATGCGCCCGTCATGCCCCATTGCGCCCCTCACAAAAGGGGCTCGACAACGACATATAATACTACTTATATTTGTTTTGCTCTATAAGACCTTAGCAACGCTTGTATATACTATGCTGATAAACTTTGAGATCTTCTCGTTTTGGATTGCTATATTTCTGCTTGTTATTTCTTCGCATAAAGTAATAATAGTTTACTAGGTTAAACGTCGCTATATTGGTTGTCTAGGAAAGAAACACTTCATTAGACAAGAGATTTAAGGAGTTTACAAATCCACGCGATATTTTTACACAGAAAATATGCTGAACTCAGCAAATGTATTGTTCGTTCGCCAAAACTTGCCTGGACTTGTTCTGTGACGTGTACTAATGAGCGTTGAGAGGTCTCAAAGGAGTAGGACCGATTGCATAATTAATGACGCTAATGATGCGCTCTCCCATTGATTCCCCCCCCTCATATGCTAATGTTTATGCACCCTCTCATATACTATTCACAATACTATAATTATATGCGAAGTGAAAATAAGTAACAATAATAGGTCGTATGCTTGAGTAACTACGAGAAATGATACAGCGTGGGTTGTAGACTATAAATATGGAACAAACACCTTGGTTTTTGCTCAGTTCTTTCCAGCGGGTGAAGTGGTAAACTTTAAATTCCGACCGCAATAAAATTTTGTCCTCATGGCTGAAGCAGAAATAGTATTTCCACAAGCTGATGAACCAGCACATCAAGCAGTTGTATTACAACCTGCGGCAGTTGAAGCAAACAACGTGAGTAGTAATGAGGTCTACTATACGTCACTTTTGGGGTGAATATTGAATAAGTTTTTAGATACAAATTAATTAAATTAAACCCACCATGCACCTAACACGTGACATTTCCACATACACACCACCCACCACCCCACATGTACAACTATTGCGCAATACCGCGCAACCCCGGTCACTCCGCTCCGCTTCGCTCGCAACAAAATATTGTTACAAAACATTGTTGTAAAACATTGTTGTAAAACATTGTTGTAAAACATTGTTGTAAAACATTGTTGTAAAACATTGTTGTAAAACATTGTTGTAAAACATTGTTGTAAAACATTGTTGCGAAACATTGTTGCGAAACATTGTTGCGAAAGTGTTGTGAATGTGGACATTATAAATTGTTTTGTTTTAAAAATATTTTAAACTGTTAAACAATATGTGTCAATATAGAGGATTCGGCCATAAGCCCTCCCAAAACTAAGGGATTTAACCCCAAAACGACCATTTTACCTTAGTTTTGGCGTTGGGGTAAAATAAGGGTTTTTTTACATTTTTGATCCCGGACCCGCAAAAGCACCCTAAAATGGTGTGTGGTCGCTACGCTTCGCTGTGTGTGGTAAAATATTTTGTTAATATATTTTGTAAAATATATTGGTCCCCCGCATAGTAAGTTATTTTAAAATATGTTTGGTACCTTGTAGCAAGTTATTTTAAAATATGTTCGGTACCGGTAAGTTATTTTAAAATATGTTCGGTACCGGTAAGTTATTTTAAAATATGTTTGGTACCTTGTAGCAAGTTATTTTAAAACACAAGATCTACAAGATTACAAATGTAAAGGTATAAGTACAGGAAAAGTATAAGTGTACAGTAAAGGTAGTGTGTGGTCGCTTCGCTGTGGGTACAATAGTGTTTGGTGGTGTGGTACATTTATTCGGTACCATGGGTTTTAAAAATATGTTTTGTGGGATAATATTTTTGGATTTAAAAACCCCTTAGTTTTTAAATACCTTTTATAAGAAATACACATACAATATATTAATAAAGAGAGTAAGGATGTTTAATAATATTAAAACAAATATTTTAACTTTTTGGCAAGCAATCCAGGAGACAGATAGATTACAACAAGTGTTAAAAGATATGGGTTCCATAAGGAAGCAACACAACGAGAGTTTAACAAAATCCAACGCGGGACTTAAAAAACTACAAGACAAGAAGAAGACTTTAAGAGTTTTATTAAACAATGTAAAACAGGATAATAACCTTGCAAAGGCAAAACTGTGCAGTTTTAAAACTGTGCAAAAGAACTGTCCAACAACTAACCAAGAGACATTAGAACACACCCAAGCACAACAACTTTTAGTACAAAACACCAAAAAACATCTTACAACTAACAAACAAGAATACAAAATAATTAATAAGGATTTAAAAATAACAAGTAAAAACAGGAGTAAGATTTCCAAAACCCACACAGCTGCTAGTAAACAGTACAACCAAATTAAACAAAGATTTGATAAGGTGGAGAATAGGGTTAAGTTTTTAAACGCAAAAGAACTATCCCTACCCACACCAACACCAAATCCAAAAGAACAACCTTTAAATATTACGCAGGAGACCACAGACAACATGGCATGGTTTAAAAATGTACCCAAACACCAAGTTACAATTACAAAAAATGTAACCAAGGACTTTTTAACAGAACTTGCAAGTAGTAACTGTAAAAACTTATGTGGAAGAGTAGATTATAACGATGGTGCTTTGTTATCCGGGACTGGTTTGGAACCTGTCTCGGAGAAGTTTTACGATGGTTTTTTAATGTATGTACTTGCGGCAAAGGAACACATAGTTGGTAAAAACGGCAAGAAACCTAAGTATGCACATGTGGGGGCTGGTAATAGTAGTATTAGGGAACTTTTAAAAAAATATAACCTTAACACAAGTAAGGTGGAAGGAAAATATATTTCCACACGACACGAACACCCAGCGTCCAAAGCTTACATGTGTAACGATAACAAGCTAAGAGATTGTCGAAGACAACTATATATGGTTACCGTAAATAATGAGGAGCCACAAAATGTAGAGAAGTTTTTGTTGGAATCTAGAGAGTATCGTATATCCATTGGTATTTACTTACAGGATGTAGATATAACACAAGACTTTGCTGGAACAACAAATACGGAGGGACTTAAAGACCACATGATCCAAAACCTAAATTACAGATTGGCGGGAACCTACAATAAGGATATACGCTACAACTCCGAGGATTACAACGGAACAATTTTAGATAACGAGGAAAGTGTAGGTCTTAACTGCGTTACATTTTTTATACATAATAATTACCCCTATCCCGTTAGACACAAAGCTTACATTAAAATGGTCCAAATGTTGGAGTCCAAAAGTGTTCGATCCAAGGAGGGTAACCACCTTCGAGAGTGGGCAACACAGGAGAACACTCGTCTTGCAAATACAAGAAACCAATGCCAACAAAGAGGTATTACAAGAATCGAGACAACACATTATTGCGACGATAACCCAGATTTTAATTTACTACACGAAAGTATAGATAATGTATTAGATTTAATACCCAACCATCTTGTTTACGATACACCATATGCAACTACTTGGAGTAACTGGACGAACTGTTTTAAACATAGTTTGGTTGTACATAACGAGACTGCAGACGAGGTATTTGTATGTTATGCATATAACGAAATTACGAAAAAACTTAGTGGCGAGCGTTTTGGATCCCAGGCTGTTAGTAAATTCTCTAGAAGACCTGCATGGGTTTTAACAAAGTTTACATTAGATCCTAGCTTACCCTTAGATTTTATAACTTACACAACCAAAAACATTGTTGTGGAGTATACAAACAGCAAAGGGAAGGATACTAAAAGAACCGAGACACATTTGGATACGATAGGTCGCTGTATTTTAAGTAAGACAACAAAAAAAGAACAGCGCACTGCGTTAACTAAGAGCGGTTACTTATATGCCGATAAGTCTGGTAAAAATACCGAAGAGATGTTAGTAAACGCTGGAATTATCCCAACGCCAACATTTACTCCATATATCCCAAACACCAAAAGTAATAACAAAACAAAGTTACATTGGGTTTTACACATGGAACAAACTTTAGATCCAAGTACTGTTTTAATTCCCGATAAATATAAAAATATAAAACTTAATAAGGAGGAACTAATAGATTGTAACAGAGGTACATTTAACAAAATTTTAGAACAAGCAAGAGAAAAAATACAAGAACAAATTAAAATTAATACCAACGCAAAACTTTTGGACCATAGAAACAAAGCGGCCGCAATAAACTTAACTCGTAGGGGACAAGCAACAAGTATTAACTCCCTTCCGTTAAAAACAAAGTTTTTTGTAGATGGTTATAAGTATATTAATACAACTTATGGTAGTAAAATGGTTGTTTGTATAACTAGTGTTTTGGATAACCACACAGAACTTGTATTTGCTAACCAGTGCTTGGAGAAGTATCTTGTATTAGATGGTTGTATTATTAAAACTAAATATGGAGATAATACCATGTTTTTGGATACAAGGCCTACATTATTTACAACGGGAAGATCCAAAACACAATATGGTTCCCTAACAACTTATTTGGACCTCGAACCAACCACATATAATTTAATGTGCCAAGACAAAAACACACAACCACTTAACGAGCAAGAGGCCACACAAGAAGGTATTTACTTGCCTGTGGAACAACATGTAGAACTTAGAGGTGTCCAAAATATTACAACTTTAAAAATAGGTACCATCTTAGATATAGAAGGTTATTACATTGTGCAAAAACACAAAGTCGAACACATAGTAATTAAAACTAAAAATGGTACTATGTTCGAAGGTGGTAACTTTCTGTTAAAACAAAAACTAAAATTAAAACAAGGTTGTGTGGTACGATTAGACAAAGTAAAATATGCGGACACCGGTAATAAAAATGTTAAACATATGGAGTGCTTTGTATTCCAAGCCGACGAGTGGTGGCATCGTGTTAATCCTAAAACCATAAAAAAGCAAAAAGCAGAGACACCAGACCCTAACAAATCCGGTGTGTGGTATAAACTAGATGGCGAGCTTGTGTTTTTACAAGATAGCGATACCGGTGTACAAAAAATGTCCAAAAGTTGTAATAGTTACAAGATAAATATAAATATAACCGTTGGAAATGGAGTATTAAATGCTGTCCAACCAGTTAAAACAAAACCAAAACAAAAAGGATTTGGGTCCCCAAAAACACCCTTAACAGAACCCTTAACAGACAATGGGCCACCTAAAACAGATTACGAAAAACAAATAGATGCTGTTGTACATAAAGACCCAACATTATTACATGATCTTGTTAAAATAGGAGTCCTTATACCACAACAAGAGAAAGGCGAGTACGACATTAAGGAGGTTCCTTTAAGTACACTTGCCCTTGTAAAAGGGATTACTATAAAAAATGACAGTATTAAAAATACAGGTTGTTTCGAACAAATAATGGGAAACTCTCTTGCAATGGGGTTATTAAAACCTAGGGGTAAAAGTGGAACAAGTTTTAAAGTAGTAAAGTAAAGTAAGATTTTGTAAGTTATGTATGTAACAACTTACAAAAACAAAAACCTGTACACTTTTAAGAATTAAACACACACCACACTAGTTTTAATGTAATTATTTTTAAAAGGGTTTGCTTTTATACTACTTACTGTTATATTACAATCCTTTTGTGGACCACAAATCTCCGGAGTTGTTTTACACAAATAATTACCGTTTAAATGGGTGTATTCGAAAAGCTTATGTTCCCTACCATACTTAACACTTGGGAACATATCTATTATGTATTCCAACACAAGACTTTCCAAATATTTAATTGCACCACACACCTCTTTGGGAATACATACTAACTTTCGAGTGTGTGTATTGCGTTTAGTTTGGATCCAAAGACAATCTTCTCCTGTTTCCATTAACATTTGGAAAGTAATTTCTTTACCATTTAATAACGGTTTAAAATTAAAAAGGGGGTTTTTAATAAATCCTGGTTGTGGGTCCCAACACACATATTGTTCGAAACTAATTATACCTTGTAAACAAGATTGGTTTTTAATGTTAGATTTTGTTATTTCTTGTAATTTTTCCCCTGCTTCGTATGTTATGTTGTGTTGCACAGTTGGGAGAGTGTTAATTTGTGTATTGTCCATTTTATTTAATAAAAATTATTTTGCGTGTGTTTTAAAACCAATTTACACAATAATATTTTAGATTATGTTGGGGTTACCCTAACAAAAACCGGGACGCACTATGTTAGGGTTACCCTAACAAAAACAGAACGCACTATGTTAGGGTTACCCTAACAAAAAAAACAGAACGCGCTACACAAAAACAGAACGCACTATGTTAAAACAGAAAGCACTATGTTAAAAACAGAAAGCACTACACAAAAACAGAACGCACTATGTTAAAAACAGAAAGCACTACACAAAAACAGAAAGCACTATGTTAAAAACAGAAAGCACTATGTTAAAAACAGAAAGCACTATGTTAAAAACAGAAAGCACTATGTTAAAAACAAGAAAGCACTACACAAAAAAAAACCAGAAAGCACTATTGTAAAACAAGAAAGCACTACACAAAAAACAGAAAGCACTATTGTAAAACAAGAAAGCACTACACAAAAACAGAAAGCACTATGTTTGGTTTTAACAAAAACAGAGACATGAAGCAGACAGTACAAATACACAACACACACAGCAAAGCGATGAAAACGCCAGAATATTACATTAAAACTAAACAAGGACAATGGAAATGTTAATGGAAAGTATTAAAAGCACTGTTAATGGAAGTGTAAACAAGTTGTTGGACAGAATAGCCAAAAAATATAGTTTAGACAAACAAGAACTTTTGGATACTTGGTCTACACAAAATACACCACTTGTAAAAACACAAAGAGGTGCCAGAGTTACTTGTCCCTTTGTAATGTTAAGAGGTAAAAATATTGGTGGGTTGTGTGGTAAAATTTGTTTCGATACATATTGTAGTAAACACAAACAGAAAAAACCAACACCAGAAAGTCCAAACACAGAGGCACAAAATAGACTTATGCTTGTAATACAAAAAATACGAGACCTTCCGTTAAACACCAAAGAAATAGATACAGAAGATACCAAAGAGACATTAGATACCCCCTAATGTCCGAGTGGGTGTATTAGTACTGTTTAAAACTATTAATTTGTAAGTAAGTAAGTAAGTAAGTAAGTAAGTAAGTAAGTAAATAAATAGGTGTTATTAAATAATTCTGTTGTCATTTTACCTGTCGGAAATTATATTTCGGGTAGAAATATAATTTTATACTGTCTGTCTGTCTGTCTGTCTGTCTGTCCCTGTTTTACAGAACATATATTTTTAGCCATTAAAATAAAGGGTTACATCTTCCCTTATTTTCTCTTTTAACATGCTATCTATTTTTAAAAATATCTTTTGTGTGTGTACCTGCATTCGGAAATTATATTTCCAACGATGGAAATAAAATTTATATTTTATATTTTTAGTGGTCCACAACTTTATGGCTTTGCATGTGGTAATAACTGGAGAATTTAGTGTTACACAATGGGCAGTTATGTTCGTTGGAAATGTATAACTTACAGTTGTGTTTATGCCCATTAAACCGTAAAGTAAGCGCTAGGTTTTTGTTACACTCCACACAAACAATACATCGACTAGTAAATTGTTGTTGCTGTTGTGTTTGTAAAACTTTGTTTACGAAGTCCAATTTACTATAGAAACTATGCCAACTATATTTTACACTACCACACACAACACCACTAACTTTTAATGCGTGGGATTTTAACAATACCGGAGAAAGTTGCATTAACTGTCTTTGTTCCATACTTAAATTGTTCCATTTACATAAAATCTTTACCACACCAGCCCTACTTTTAAGCCCATATGTGTTAGTCCCGGTTTTTTGTAAAATATTTTTTAATACTTTTGTTGTATTGTACTTATCCATTTTTGTTTTTAACAAAATTAGTTTTGTTAAATACAATTTATGTGTGGTAAATTAAATAAAGGGTTTGTAACATCTTATACCCTTATATTTCTTTGTAATAAATATTGCTAGCTTTTTTACTTGGAAATAAAAGTATTCGGACTGTGTTGTCTGTTTTCTTTTGTGTATGACATTATATTTCAGGTGGAACAATAACATATTTGGGTATAAAATGTCTTTGTATCTGTTTCTTATGTCTTCATAGACAACATATTTGGGTATAAAATATCTGAAAATTATATTTATACTAGAAATCTTATATTAAATTTATAAAATTTATACTTACTACACTACTTACTTTAACTCTTGCACACATATAGTACTTTCGTAGCCTCTCCCACAAATAGCAGTGGACTTTTTTGTTTTTATTAGCTTGCTAATTGTACTAGCACATATTGTCCAACCATAATAATTAGTATACGCTTTGGAACTCCTTTGCTCCTGCATTTTCTTGCTACTAGTGTAAATTTCGTAATGGGACAACATATTATTTTTCCAAATTGTACATATTAATGTCTTACTGTTGCCCCTAAATTTTTTACCATGGTCGTAAGCCTGTACATATTTAAAAACACCTTCCAATGCATGTGCCAACGCAGGTGTTAGTATTGGTTTTATGGCTTGTATAAAATTAACACAACTTTGTATGCCCTGTTTGTTCCAAGCACCATATGTTGGTGCAAGTTTTCTTTCCACAATGTCCTTTGGGTCCGGTCGTACATCGTAATCCACTCGCCAGTTATCCCAAGTTTTATTTTTGCCAAGTTCTATTTTTGGGTTGTGTCTTAGTTGTTCCAATGCGGTTGGTATATCGCATGGTAGTTCCTTAAACATGGTACCTAGTGTTGGGCAGGAGCCCATAAGAAGTTTTACCTCCTTTGGTGTATTACAAAGTTTTAATTCGTTAACAAAACTATCCAGCTCCTCTTTAAAAAAATCCACAGTTTGTTGTTTAAATATTTCGTTCGACATAGTTTTGTACAGGACCCTACTCCAATAAGAGTCCCAACGATCTTGCATGTGCTTATTTTGGAAGTTATTAGGGTCCAACATATACATATTCTTAATATCGTTTCCACAGGTAACCTAAAATATCGATTTATGTTTTTAATGTTTTTGACCATAAGTATAGCATTGTAAAAAGGGTGTGTGGCTGGACACCCTTGTGGGCTCCTGTAGAGGGTCCCCAAAAGGCCCCATATATTAAAATTAAAAGCTCATACTAAAATTCGGCACGAGACCTCGTGGCCCCCTCTTAAAGTGAGAACTTCTTTTTTACTTTTGTTGGGTTAACTAGATTTATTAGGAATAAAATGTTTTGCCCCTTTCCAAAAACTTTAAAGACAAACTTTAAACTTTTGTTCTTTTTAGTATTAGCTTTACAGGTCTTAAGTGTTTTGTTTCTCCCCCAATACCCACAATATATCTTTTGGGCTTTAACGCCAAGCATATCCATATTGGTTAAAACAAAGTTTACAGTGTGTGTTATTACAATGTTTACAGACACTTTCCCAATACTTACAATATATCTTTTGGGCTTGCGTTAAGTATTGTTGGTGTGGCAGGGTCTTATTATGTACGAAACGCCAAGCATCCATATATGTTGGTAGTAAAGGGTTATTACAATGTTTACAGTTTGTATAAACAGATTTCATTTGGAAGTTTAAATTGTATAAGTAGTTTGAATGAACAACAATACACTAAAACAGGTGTGGTGTTGCATTTCCTTATTTAAGTTTAAATTGTATAAGTAGTTTAACGAACAAATAATACAATTAAAATTAAATAAGAAAATGGACTTGGACTTGGTAGTATTTGTAACAAAATTACAAGAGTTTATCTGTGCATACCAGGAGGTATGGATTACATTAGAAAACAAAGGCCTCCCAATGGCAGATAATGCAATAGACACTTTGGATATGGTATGTAAAAGTTTTTGTAGGGATTTACAACAAGATTATGGTGTGGATATCGACTGGGATAGTTTAGACTTGGCAATAAGATAGGATAAGTACAAATTAACCCCCGCAAAGGGGGCCCTAAAACAAGGCCCCCTTACAATTAAATAATTTGTAACCTGTAAAAGTTACAAATATAGATACCCAAAATAATAATATTAGTTTTATACACACATCCCATTTTTAAGTTTGTAGTTTTGTATGTCCAAATTTTTAACCCTTGTTGCTAAGTCCAATGTCTCCAAGGACTGTTGTGTTATTATACCTTGGAGTTTTGTACAGTGTTGTACTAACACATAGTAACTCCTTTTATGTTCCAACGCGAGGTCCAACTCCTTTTGTAGTTTGTTAGCTCTTTTGTGTTGGGCTTCCCCAAAACTAATCCAATACTCCAATGTGTAAGGTGTTTTGTTTTTTAAGCCACTTCTTGTTTTTAAATAAGAGATAATACCCATTTTGTGTTATTTACTTACTTTTAAAATACCAAAGTTATTGTACAACAATTTATATTTTTAGTTTGTACTGTTTGTATTTGTAACCCGTAAAAAGTTACTTACAAAATAATATAGTTAGTTAGTTTGCTGTAGTTACTTACCATAAGGAATAACAAACAAACAAAAACCAACCCAATGTAAGTATTCCTGGGTTAGTAATAAGTTTTACAAGACAACCAATAACATATGTATCCATTTTACTTACTTACTTACTTACACAACACTAACTTTTTTGGGGATAACAAGTTTTCTTAAATTTGTTATCTCCAATGCTGTTGTTTCCAATTCCACAACAAGGTTGCCAAGAAGTCCTTCCCTTACGCCATTTGTCTCCAAGTCCATCTTTAATTTGTAGTTTTCCTTTTCCAAAAGTTTGGTGTTGGATTCCAAATCCATAAGATCCATATCTCGCTGTGTTACTTTTGCTAGTAACTCCCATATGCGAGGTTTTGCTTTGTTGTACAGGGCCTCGTATTTTCTTGCGTCGTCCAATTCCATTTGTAAGGCATTAGCCCTTCGATATTGTTCCTCTGCAAAGGATACCCAATACTCTGTTGTATGTAAGTTCTGGTTTACAATCTTTGTTTTCTTTTTGGTAACTCTTTTGGTAATATAATTAATAATTCCCATTTTTGTATTGTTTGTAATTTAAAATAATATATTTTTTAAAAGAAAAATATACGATTTATTTTGCAGTAAAAAATATTATTGTCCAAACAAAAATACAAAAGGGGTGCTTGGTAGGCAGACAGACAGACAGACAGTATAAAAACAGAAGCGCACTCCACAAGTGCCCTTGGTAGACAGACAATATAAAAACAGAAGCCCCAACTACATTAATAATTGTACCACCAAACAAACTGTGTGTCCCTTAACTACGCTTTGTTTTTTAATAGCGTACGAAACACCACTTTTTGTTACACCAATATGGTTAGCGGCATTTGTTATACTTTGGAAAACAGTTTCCACCCCAGTTTGTGTGTTTTTAACAACACATGGAGTGCTAAGTGTATTCTTAGATTTTTGGATTTGCTCTTTGTTTGGGACTCTCTTAACATATGGTACACGCAATTTCTTTGCAAGCTCTAATTTACTTAATTTAAAATAAGGTATTTTTTGCTCCTTGGCCATATATTGTAATTCTTTTAATGTCCCCATTTCTTATTATACACACAATCCCACCCACACTGCTACTATACATAGTTAATTTTAATTAAATAAGACAAAGTAAGTTTTGTACCTGCGATGTGGTGTTATATGTGTAAGTTATTGTTAAGCTTACACATATTATAATATTTGTAACCTAATTACTTGCGTTGTTGGTATTTAATACCACAAAGGATTGCACTAACACCAGTTACAAATATAGATAACAAACCAATATCTCCCCAGGATAGTGTTTGTGGTGGTGGTTGTTGGTATTTCGTACTTTTGTATTTAGAACTTTGTGGGCTTTTGTGTTTAGGAGTTGGTGGGCTTTTTGTTGTTCTTACTGGACTTACAGATTGTGTGCTTACGGGACTTTTGTGTTTTACTGGACTTTGTACGCTTACTGGACTACTTTGTACACTACTTTGTACACTACTTTGTACACTACTTTGTACACTACTTTGTACACTACTTTGTACACTACTTTGTACACTACTTTGTACACTACTTTGTACACTACTTTGTACACTTACTCTTACAGGACCCTTACAACTTTTACAACTTACAGATTTACTTTGTACACTACTTTGTACACTACCACCAACCTTATTTTTAATTTTTTCCACAAATAATTTTTTATTACTTGCATTCCACTTCTTACTCCATGGATTTTTAACACCAACGCGAGCTGCGGACTTTCGTAAATCCTTAATTCTATACTTATCGTAGTGTTCCATTTTATTATGTAATTACTATGTATAACACATTACGCGACAACACCAACCTTAATTTTATCCTTGTTTCTTACAAGTGCTTTTGTGTAATCTTGGTGCTCGTGTGTTTTAACAGAGTAGTTATTCGCTACTTGTGGTTGTGCGAGATAACCACCGCTAACTTTAATTTTAACCTTTCTTGTAATGGCTGGCGTATAATCTTGGTGTGCATGTTGTCCCCTAACAACACTAGGTGTGTTAAAACTTCCTTTGTCCAACATCGTTTTTACAGGTATATTATGTAGTGCTATTTTTACTCTGCGTTTAATTACAGGTGCGTTAGGCACACTGTAAACAGTACCTGTTTTAAGTTGTAAATGTTTTTGGTGTACAAAGGAACTCTCGTTTAACACCAAATCTTTAATGGTCGTAATGGGTTGTGGTGCTTGTATGTTGTTTTCCGGAAGAAAGCTTGCCTTAACTTTTCTTTTTGGTAACACATTATCGGTGTGCATTTTAAGTAAGTGGTCTTGTTTAATTTTCCTCTTGTATTGGCTGTGGAAGGGTTGTGCACCAAGAGTTCCAGTTAACGCGGTGTCCCTATGTATAATACCATTGTAATTTGTTTTTCTACTAACATCCCTTACAATCTCCTTATGTCTCTCCCCCACATCGTTATGGAGTTGTTTTGCGTTGGTATTAATTTTAACCTTTCTTTTTGGAAAAAAGTCTTTTGTTTTTTCCACAGGAATCTTGTGTTGTTTCCTTATCGCGTTATCTCTACTCTCCCCTGTTATAACACCCTTGTTTTTAACATGGCCCTTTATGGCAGACATTTGTGCGTGCATAATTTATTACTATGTATAAGGATGGTTTGTTTTGTACACCGAACATATTTTAAAATAACTTACCGGTACCGAACATATTTTAAAATAACTTGCTACAAGGTACCAAACATATTTTAAAATAACTTACTATGCGGGGGACCAATATATTTTACAAAATATATTAACAAAATATTTTACCACACACAGCGAAGCGTAGCGACCACACACCATTTTAGGGTGCTTTTGCGGGTCCGGGATCAAAAATGTAAAAAAACCCTTATTTTACCCCAACGCCAAAACTAAGGTAAAATGGTCGTTTTGGGGTTAAATCCCTTAGTTTTGGGAGGGCTTATGGCCGAATCCTCTATATTGACACATATTGTTTAACAGTTTAAAATATTTTTAAAACAAAACAATTTATAATGTCCACATTCACAACACTTTCGCAACAATGTTTCGCAACAATGTTTCGCAACAATGTTTTACAACAATGTTTTACAACAATGTTTTACAACAATGTTTTACAACAATGTTTTACAACAATGTTTTACAACAATGTTTTACAACAATGTTTTACAACAATGTTTTACAACAATGTTTTGTTGCGAGCGAAGCGGAGCGGAGTGACCGGGGTTGCGCGGTATTGCGCAATAGTTGTACATGTGGGGTGCGTGTGGGGTGTATGTGGAAATGTCACGTGACGGGTGCATGGTGGGTTTAATTTAATTAATTTGTATCTAAAAACTTATTCAATATTCACCCCAAAAGTGACGTATAGTAGACCTCATTACTACTAACGTGGTCAACAACCCTGACGTTATACCAGGAAACCTTGAAGAGTTTGAGGTATTAATTGTGAAGTTCAGTAGTTGTATTTTCTTCGTTTGCTTAATTGCTTCATCTGTTAGTTATGTTCACTCTCTTATGCAGTTGAGTAATGTCATTATTAAGAGTTACTTTCAGTCAGATTCAGTAAGATTTCAAAAATATTTGTTATGGATTCAGTAAATTTAGATTTTAATAATTTGAGTGTGTATGCACGGAGAAATGTGTTTTTTGCTGCATTATGTTGTGAGAATTGAAATTCCTTCAATGTTTCATATGTTTGACGTTGGTTCTAGATTTCAGACTTTAGTCTGGGTGTATAAGGAGCAATATATTTTCCTAAATTATGTTGTGAGAATTAAATTCCTTCAATGTTTCATATGTTTGAAGGTGGTTATAGATTTCAGACTTTAGTCTGGGTGTACACGGAGCAATGTATTTTGCTGAATTATGTTGTGAGAATTCAAATTCCTTCAATGTTTCATATGTTTGAAGGTGGTTATAGATTTCAGACTTTAGTCGGGGTGTACACGGAGCAATGTATTTTGCTGAATTCTGTTGTGAGAAGTAAATTCCTTCAATGTTTCATATGTTTGAAGGTGGTTATAGATTTCAGACTTTAGTCTGGGTGTACACGGAGCAATGTATTTTGCTGAATTCTGTTGTGAGAATTAAATTCCTTCAATGTTTCATATGTTTGAAGGTGGTTATAGATTTCAGACTTTAGTCTGGGTGTACACGGAGCAATGTATTTTGCTGAATTATGTTGTGAGAATTCAAATTCCTTCAATGTTTCATATGTTTGAAGGTGCATGGTTATAGATTTCAGACTTTAGTCTGGGTGTACACGGAGCAAGGTATTTTGCTGAATTCTGTTGTGAGAATTAAATTCCTTCAATGTTTCATATGTTTGAAGGTGGTTATAGATTTCAGACTTTAGTCTGGGTGTACACGGAGCAAGGTATTTTGCTGAATTCTGTTGTGAGAATTAAATTCCTTCAATGTTTCATATGTTTGAAGGTGGTTAGTATAGATTTCAGACTTTAGTCTGGGTGTACACGGAGCAATGTATTTTGCTGAATTATGTTGTGAGAATAAAAATTCCTTCAATGTTTCATATGTTTGAAGGTGGTTATAGATTTCAGACTTTAGTCTGGGTGTACACGGAGCAATGTATTTTGCTGAATTATGTTGTGAGAATTCAAATTCCTTCAATGTTTCATATGTTTGAAGGTGCATGGTTATAGATTTCAGACTTTAGTCTGGGTGTACACGGAGCAAGGTATTTTGCTGAATTCTGTTGTGAGAATTAAATTCCTTCAATGTTTCATATGTTTGAAGGTGGTTATAGATTTCAGACTTTAGTCTGGGTGTACACGGAGCAAGGTATTTTGCTGAATTCTGTTGTGAGAATTAAATTCCTTCAATGTTTCATATGTTTGAAGGTGGTTAGTATAGATTTCAGACTTTAGTCTGGGTGTACACGGAGCAATGTATTTTGCTGAATTATGTTGTGAGAATAAAAATTCCTTCAATGTTTCATATGTTTGAAGGTGGTTATAGATTTCAGACTTTAGTCTGGGTGTACACGGAGCAATGTATTTTGCTGAATTATGTTGTGAGAATTAAAATTTCTTCAATGTTTCATACGTTTGAAGGTGATTATAGACTTCAGATTTTAGTCTGGATGTATACAGAGCAATTTATTTTGCTGAATTATGTTGTGCGAATTGAAATTCCCTCACTGTGTGATATGTTTGAAGGTGGTTAGATTTCCTCCTTTATAGTCTGTGTGTACACGGATATCTGCACAATCGGATATCTAATCGATATTCTGTCAATTCATAATGACAAGGTTGTCAGATTTTAGATTTCAGTTTGGGTGTGCGACAGACCGACAGTGCACGGGGTATTTTATTTGCTGGATTATCTCATTCATGCATGCAGTGATGCAGTGCTTCGCTCAGTTTTGTTCCATGATGGTCAAGGGTTTCCGATTTACATTTTGTTAATGTATGTTTGTGACAATGGGCCATGCTAATGGTTTTCGCTCAAGAAATACGTTATCCTGGGTTGGCATATAGAGTCATTAGTTGTTGTACAGTGGGTATTAATTTTTATATGTTGTAGAATAGAGATTCTTTCCTTAATGCAGCGCTTTGTCCGAAAGTGGTCAAGGCTGTTAATTTAGTAACACCGGCAGATTTATTTAAATTTGAAGTGTTTGTTTATGTGTGATAAAAATTGGTGTGTTATTGTTTGATGCATGGTCATGTTAAAGCCAGTGCATGCTTTCTTTTGTTTGTTTAAATTATTACTCCATATTATATATATATATATGTATATATAATGTCTATGCAAGGTAAATTTTTTCACGTGTTTGCCAAGAATGCAGTACTCATTTAAAGGTTTACTAATTTACGTAGCATAACTTCGAGAGTGGATCGTCTGTTTTGTCACGGAGTTTTGATGACCTTGAAAAGGGTTAACTAAATCAACCCTCCTGGTTTACTGGGTCAAAGTTGTCATCTCTCTGCTGACTTGACGGGCTTTCTGCTTTCATAGTGTTCCTGTTACCTTCCAGGTAACACTGCCTTGGGAGCGCGATGAGCAATTTGATACAAAGTATTATTTAAGCTACATCCGAAATGAACGTGGTACAATGGATAACTCCCGAGGGAAGGCCCGTCGATGTCGGCGGAATGATGACTTCTAATAATGCCCTTCTTGCTTCGGCTCAGGCAGTTCAAGCGGGGAAATTACTTGGTGATGTGAATAACGTAGTTGTGCGCGATCCAAAGTTTTTTCACGCTGGCTCATTACATGATCATGTAGATCACTGGCACACCATTGTTGGAGAAGGTTCTTCATCTCCCAAACAGCAGGAGGTTTTACATTGGCTTAACAATAAAGTCTCCGTATCAGATTATTTTCAGCATTATAAGGGTAAATTCCGAGGTGAAGCGTATGATTCCGGCCGTCCTCCTCACAATATATTTCAGAATAACATTTCATGCCAACCGTTTACGGAATTCATCCGGCAGACATTGATCGATCGGGTTAAGTCTGGAGCTATTTCATTACTGGGGAGAGTGGCTGAAGTAACAGCTCCTCATATTGTTCTTCCCCTTACGGTCGAACCGACAAAACCTCGTTTGTGCCATGACGCACGATACCTTAATTTCTGGATGTGCGATAAACCTTTCAAGCTGGATAAATTAACTGATTTGCCGCGCTATGTGGCCAAGGACTCTTACCAAACGATACTTGATGGTAAGTCCGGTTATGATCACATTCTTCTCACTGACGCAAGTCGCACCTCTAATTGGCTAAAGTCCTTAATTCAACCCACAGAAGCGAGTTTTACCTGATCCGTCTTTGCATTGGAACATTGAATGTACTTTCCATATAGTTAGTTAGCTAATAATATAGATATTGTCACCGATATGGAAAGGTGTAAAACAGTTCAGTTTTAAAAGAATGTTAAGTTTGAGTTGAGCTTTGGGGTTAAGGTTTGGGATTGAGAATTGGGAATTTGGTAAGGGATGAAGGAGAATTGGTAGATGGATATTTGATAGGAAGTAGGTTCGCAGTGGAAGTGTGCGTAACGTGGATCACTATTTTATCCATATCTTAATTCCACTGAGCATGAATCAAAGTGTTGGGAAATAGTATACTATTCACAATACTATAATTATATGCGAAGTGAAAATAAGTAACAATAATAGGTCGTATGCTTGAGTAACTACGAGAACTGATACAGCGTGGGTTGTAGACTATAAATATGGAACAAACACCTTGGTTTTTGCTCAGTTCTTTCCAGCGGGTGAAGTGGTAAGAACGACCCACCCTCCTCCCACAAAATGTTATGCGGTCGTACACCACTTAACCTGAGCCAAGCTGTTACAGCTCGGCTTAGACCGCTGGATCACTATTTTACCCATATCTTAATTCCACTGAGCATGAATCAAAGTGTTGGGAAATAGTATACTATTGAGTGCGCCAACTCATACGCCAACTAAAAAATCCGGCTCGAACGGTACATATACAACTACTCGCGTAGGCTATAATAATTGCATTCTCATTTTCCAGAATACCTGCCAATAGCAATAATACTAATTGAGTTACCTTATTCAAAGGCTAGCCTATCGATTTGTGCCAATATTTCGGCTGTTTCCCAATCTAACAAGTATGTATATAAAGACTTTATTTGATTACTGTTCAAATGCGTAGTAGGAACGAAAAAGCTGCGAATGTATATTTCTTAAAATATTATGTCAGTCGAAATGGCTCTGTGTATGACCAACTTCCCTGCCCTTTACACCTAGGCAAATGTTAAATAATCAATAAACATCGTTTTAATTTTTTGAATATAGTTTTGGCATTGAGCGTTATTGCAGTCTTTGGCAATTTAGTTTACCATGGGTGAGTTCCAATGTCCAAATCATAAGGTATTTGCTTGCTCAAATTTTATTGCTCAAAAGATTGTAAACACTGCAGGAGTTGAGTTTTGAGCACTTTCACGATCGAAGCGTCAGCTGTAAATTTTAGCGCGATTTCAGGTAGAATCTTGTATTTGTCAACTGGAAAATGACGAGACATAAATTTTCAAATTTTCCCCCATTATCGTACGCTTAAGTATTCGGCTAATTTTCAATATGCCCTGCTTAATGTGTTCCTAATGAACAAAATAATTGATGATGTTCTGTCCAGCGATGTTTTGCTAAATTTAGAAGTAGGGGGACGCTATTGAAAATCAAATGGGCGTGGACACTCGATTGGGCGTGGCCAATAGCCATGAAATTAAACAAGTGGGGGTTTAGTCTAATAGACATGCTTGTCAAAATATGTCACATTTTCTTTAGTTAAACAAACAATATAATAATATATTTGATAATTATATATTACATTCTGTAATATGCGGCAACTCGGCAAGCAGGCAACTTTGCAAGTTAAATATGACGTTTTCGCGAGTAAGTAAATAAGCTTAGATAATAGATATCGATTGTATTGTATTGTATTGTTAATGTTCTTATTGAATCATTTTATGTTCCCATTGACCATTTTAATGTTTAATTTCGCGATTGCGCGAAAGACTATACCATTTGTATCCTGCTGGGCTGCTGCCTGACGTTATCCGCCCTTTATGACAATAAGTACTTATCTAAGCGGACGGCAATTATCAGACTCTAGTATTTTTGTGCTAGTCTGCTAGAATTTTCTGCGAGTACATGAAGTTTCAGGGAGATTAAAATAGTGACAAAATTACGTTCTGAAGTATTTCCACGTAGGATGCTGAGCAATTATTGCCGGCAAATATAACACGTATGTACAACAAGTGATAGCCAAAATTATTTGGACGGTGTCGAACGGCGTTCATTGAACTTCACTCATATTTAATCCCTGCCAGGGGGAATGGCGTCCCCCCATGTCTGATTTTGGCAGGGGGGACGCGGTTCCCCTGAGAGCCACAGGAAGGTGATGAACACTTTTTGAACAACATTCGCGAAGCAGAGAAATGAAATACTTTACCTAATAGGGAGCTTTACCAGTGATTACGAGTAAGACTACATGATTCGTCATGTTCGCGTGTTGTTTGCATACGCCATCTCGCAAAAGTCGCAGTCGTCGGAATTTTGACTACCTAGTCATGCTAAACCTCCCTAATATTTTTTATGGACACATAATTTTCTACGGGTCATAGGGAATGAGAATGTAAACTTGTTTAGAAACTGCAGTAAAAATACTATTTTCCCTTCCGGTCCACCAGAATTTTTACTTAATTGACATTTCATTTCTAAATGTAACGGAAAGATATAATGACCAATGCATAATGCTTCTTTAGAAAGGAGTACGTTATTTACATAGCAGATATACGTTACAACAGTATAAACATATAGTTGCAAAGAAATATTTTATATATAAGATATTTAACATTGGAAATTAAAAATTGAATACACTCACCGCTGAAGTTCACATGGAAATTCTGTGAGGTTACTTTCTGTTTATCAGGCGTGCGAGTTGTCTCTGTTCTGACATAACTGAACAACATGAAAATCGACAGAAATTGTGAAAACAAAATATTTTCAAAATTCATCTTTCAACTAAATATTTGATCGAGTTTGGCTTGAAACTGCTGTCGCGTTTGCTTCATCCTTATAACATACCTTGACTGACACGTAGGCTGATAATTGCATTCTCATTTTCCAAGACACCTGCCCATATAGCAATCATACTAAATGAATTAAATTATATAAAGGTTGGTCTGTCGATTTGTACCGATATTTTGAATCTATTTCAATCTAACAAGTATGTCTATACAATTTTTTATTACTCTTCAAATGTGCACTATAGACACCGAAAAACTTCAAATATATATTTCAAAATATACTAAGTCAGTTGAAATTACTCTATATAAACAACGTGCCTGCATTTAACACTTAGGCAAATATTAAATAATCAATAAACATCGTTTTCATTTTAGACTAGGTGAACTAATAAGATGATCAATTATGCGCATTTGTACATGAACTATTATCGGTACTTACATAGCAGATCGCTGTGGCGAAGTTATTTTTCGCCATCTCTGTGGTCGTCATGGTTACACGGAAACGTTTTTTCGTATGTTTTTAATATTATTTTCTAAAAAAAAATGACTTGATGAATTAATACTTTTAACTATATACAGAATTTTCAATCCCCGAAGCATAAAATGTACGTATGTTATTATGCATTCTATAAGCGTAATTTTGTTCAAAAATTGACCTTTTCGGCACTAAAAAACACGTGCAGCGCCACGTGACAAAAATGTAAACAAACACCACGAGTTCGGACATTTTTACAAGCTCGTATTATATGTTCGAACAACAGCTTGCACGCGATCACGCTATAAAGTTTTAAAATCAAAGCATTTTGGGAATCTTGGTCAAATTTTCAACCATTACTGGTAAACAATGAAAAGTAATTATTTCGAAGGCATGCATTTTAAAACGATAAATGGAAATAAGGAAGTATTTAGTTGAACGTGGAGTTAGCGTAAATGGCAATAACAAACCAGTATTAATAGAATATCGTAGACTTTAATTCAGCGTCGGCCACGGACATATAGAACAAATTGAGGGTTGCTTCGCGTGTGCCTAAAGGATATAAACAAAATCTCGACGTTTCGAGCTAAAGCCCTTCGTCAGGAGAAATTAGTAGACAGATAAACACATTACATCAGCTTTTATAGCAACGCTATAAAAGCTGTCACGTGAACAAAATATTAACCAATGAAAATAAAGTAGTCATAACAAAATAGAATTAATGTGTAAAGATATAAGCTGCGTGCAGGCTTCGGCCCGATTATAGGGTCGAAGGCCTGCGCACAGGCGTTACACTAACCAAAGCGCTATAAATGTCGTACAAGGGAAGGGAAGAGGGGATGTAGAGGAAAGTATATAAGAAGTATTTAAGAGAAAAGAATGAGCTAGATGAAGGAGAGGCGCTCATTGATACCATCAGGCTGAATGGTGCCAAGTTTAAAAATGAGACGCTTTTCTTGCTTCCGACGGGTATCATTGCCACCAATAATGGGATAAATGGCGCATAATTTCATATCAGAAAAGGAGTGGTTGGCACTGTAGAAGTGCCTAGCAACCGGTTTGTTGTGCACATTGTTCTTAACATCACGCAAGTGCATAGACTCTTTCTCAGTGAAAGAGGACACTGAATCTTTTTATAGCCGTTTAATACTTAAGGCACATTTTCATAACAACACCTCCATCCAGTCTAAGGATGTTTTGAGGTCATCATCCCCAAAAAATCCACCTGGTCTCCTCCGGAAGTCCAATTTGGGTCCCTTGTTCTATTCATTCGACAATGTCGACATGACATAGATCAGCTCCCCCGTTTCAGGCCTAAAAGGCCCCCTAATCTTAGTTTAGCCGAATTTAGTGCTCTAAGGTCTTTGCGTATCCGGAATGACATTGTGATCAAGCCTGCTGACAAGGGGGGTGCCCTAGTCGTCTGGAGGGCCGACTTGTACCGTCAAGAGGCTCACAGACAACTGGGTGACACCTCGTTTTATAGCATGGTTGATACTGATTTGACATCCAAACACAACACCATAATCCGTTCCACCATCAACCATCTCATCACGACTGGGGAATTACCTGCAACGGCAGGCAATCTCCTAGTCACCACTCCACGCACACCAGTCATGTATTTCCTACCCAAAATTCATAAACCCGACAACCCGGGCAGACCAATCGTGTCAGCTTGTGGTTGCCCCACTGAATTCCTCTCTAGCTACCTCGATCACATCATGGCGCCCTTGGTTAAGAACTTTCCTTCTTATATCAAGGACACCAAGCATGCCCTGAAAATTCTTGACAACATCAATTTTCAGGGTCCACACAAATTCATTTTCACCATGGACGTCAAATCACTTTACACTGTCATCCCGCATCAAGACGGCCTTCAAGCACTAAAATGCTTTTTAGACCAAAGGGTAATTCAGGATCCATCTACCACCACCTTGGTACGCTTGGTAGAGTTAGTGCTCACCTTGAACAATTTCTCGTTTGATGGTGAGCATTACCAACAAATAAGTGGTGTGGCCATGGGTACCAAAATGGGACCCAACTATGCCAGTTTGTTTGTTGGTTATGTGGAAAAACAAATCTTCGAACAATACACTGGTCCCTCACCTGAATTCTATCGCCGGTTCATTGATAATTGCTTAGGCACTGTATCATGCTCACGTGCTGATCTGAATTGCTTCATTAACTTTGTTAATGATTTCCATCCAGCACTTCAGTTCACATGGGAGATCAGTGAGACCAGTGTATCATTCCTAGACATTCTTATTTCTATCAATGGTAATAGGCTGAGCACATCTGTCTTTTACAAGCCTACTGACTCCCACAGCTATCTTCTCTTCTCATCCTGTCATCCTAAGCACACTAAAACTGCTATCCCTTACTCTCAATTCTTACGTCTTCGTCGCCTCTGCAGTGAAGACGACGACTTCGATGCCAAATGTTCAGGAATGAGAAGCTTTTTTTGTGAATCGTGGTTATCCTTCCCACCTTTTAGATACTGCCCTTAACAAGGCCTCCCTTATACCCCGTTCAGACACCTTAAGAGAACCTTCGGTTGCAATTTCTATTCAAAAAGTACCTTTAGTTTTAACCTTTCATCCCTTCAATTTTAAAGTAAGGGACATCATTTGCCGGAATTTTAATCTACTTAAAAATGACCCTGCAACGTCTTCCATTTTCTCCGAGACACCACTAGTCTCTTTTCGACACAGTAAAAACATCCGGGAAACCCTAGTGCACAGCTCACTGCGACAGGACTCTGTGTCACCAGCTGGCACTGCTTCCTGTGGTCGTGCTAAGTGCTACACTTGTAAGCATTTAAACCTCCCCACCTGTATTTCGGCTCCAAAATCTCAGTTCGTCATCAAGCACAGTTTCACGTGCATCTCCTCCAACCTCATTTACTGCATCTCTTGCAGGAAATGTGGCTTGCTCTACATCGAAGAGACTGGAAGACGTTTAGGCGATAGGTTTGCTGAGCACTTGCGTGATGTTAAAAACAATGTGCACAACAAACCGGTTGCTAGGCACTTCAACAGTGCCAACCACTCCTTTTCTGATATGAAATTATGCGCCATTCATCCCAGTATTGGTGGTAATGATACACGTCGGAAGCAAGAAAAGCGTCTCATTTTTAAACTTGGCACCATTCAGCCTGATGGTATCAATGAGCGTCTCTCCTTCATCTAGCTCATTCTTTTCTCTTAAATACTTCTTATATACTTTCCTCTATATCCCCTCTTCCCTTCCCTTGTACGACATTTATAGCGCTTTGGTTAATGTAACGCCTGTGCGCAGGCCTTCGACCCTATAATCGGGCCGAAGCCTGCACGCAGGCTATATCTTTACATATTAATTATATTTTGTTATGATTGTTATGACTACTTTATTTTCATTGGTTAATATTTTGTTCACGTGACAGCTTTTATAGCGTTGCTATAAAAGCTGATGTAATGTGTTTATCTGTCTACTAATTTCTCCTGACGAAGGGCTTTAGCTCGAAACGTCGAGATTTTGTTTATATCCTTTAGGCACACTCGAAGCAACCCTCAATTTGTAGTATTAATAGAAATCGTGTTTTCAGTTAAAAAAATGGGATTGCCGACTTTTGAAAGCTCAACTCGAGCGGGCAACAACTCGAGCGAAGAAAGACGTGATGGAAAATTAATCATTCATGATATGGAAATTGAATCCATTCAAAATGAGAGTTGGGAACAATTTTATCGACTCGCACCATTCGAACTATACGATATATTCAATCACTTGAGTTGCCAATCGACCAACTACGACTAACAAGGCCTTGCCACATACTAGAAATACACTCATGCAGAATCCCCTCGCCTATTCGAACTCAGGAATTATACTTCCGAAAATTAATTGTAACATGAAGTATTCGGTCAATCATTGTAACCATAGCAACACACATTTTGGTACAAAATGATAAAAGAGTAATATAAATATTTGTACTTTTAACTATAAAATTATAAATCGCCCCACTATATAAAGTAGATATGTTATTACGTACTCTTTTGGCTTTGGTTGTTGTAAAATTTAACCTTAGACATTTCACAAAAACGTCCAAAAATATTCAGAAAACTTCAACTGTTTTTTGACAGTATATTTTTATAAATTTATCTTTAAAATGAAGTTTTTGACATTACGTTGTTTCTTCAAAATTCAAATTTAAACTTGCTGAAATACCTTTTAGCTTTAATCGATATTATAATATCCTCACAGAGTGACATACGCTTTTGCAAATCCATAAACTAAAATATGAAAAATAGACATTTACCCGTTTAAAAACACTTCAAAAGTGTCCTTTTTTCAGCCATTCGACTGAATCTCGTTTATCTTGTTTTGAAGACTCTGTTTATCGGTATGTTTTTCCAATAGCCCGAGTATTAACAATCATTTTTGATAAATAACAAAATCTTTATCTGTTTTAAAAATGTTATCCGTATGTTTCTCTCGACCTGAATTCGCGCATGCGTATAAGGGACTGGTCATTATTTATAGAAGGGAGGGTAGGAGAATTTTCTATTTTGTAATTTTTTACAATTGAGAGACCCCCCCTAAATAAACCGAAATTAAATTGTGCCCCCCCCCTTTCATATTAGAAAATTTACTGTTGACCCCCCCTCTTTTTCATAGATAATTTCTCTTATTCATAAATACTAGCCGATGGAGATTCCCAGACACTATATTATTATATACATGGAATTAATCGATAAGATATCAAAGTGAACCAACTCAAATATACCAGCAAAATGACATTCAATTACCCTTAAAAATTCAATAGCCCCCCCCCTTTAGCTATTTATTTATACCTATGCCCCCCCTATTTTTGCCCAGCCCCCCCCCAACCATAAATAATGACCGGTCCCTAACGTACAAAACTCTGAACCGTCCATGACATCGCGGCGGACGACTTTGGATTCCACTGTGTTTTCACATACCCGGGTGTAAATACCCGAGCGGAATTAGTACCCTCGCACGGCGCTTCGCGCCGCCTCCGGATAACTGAGTCTTTCGATGACTACAGACTGTCTGAAGAGGGGTATGTAGAGCCGTTGTTAACAATCACGCTAAACAATGAAGGTCTACATGTTTATGTTGGGAAAGTGAGACCAGCCATGAAGACTAAAACCGATGACGGGAGAGATCATCGTGATCATCGTTCAGGGAAAAGACGCAAACAGAGGCAGCATTCTAAATACCAAGTGTATATATAAAGGTGGTCGTGACGGTGTATGTAAGCACATATCTCCAGCAATGTATTCGCTCGAAGAACTTCTAAATACTCGTGGCAATAATAGCGCGACAAGCGGTCCCTGTTTGTGGTTAGAAGCCGACCTCAAGCACGCAAACATGCGAAGTCCGAGAGTTGGTGATAGAGAAAGAAAATTTACCATCTCATCAAAAATGCGCAAAATATTGACATTGATGTGATAGAAACGCGCGACAGATTTCCACCACGCAAAAAACACAACATGTAGACCTTCATTCTTCAGCGTGATTGTTAACAACGATTCTACATACTCCTCTTCAAACAGTATGTAGTCATCGAAAGACTTGTAAGCGGCAAGGCGTTGTTTGTCGTTAGTTGGTCGATTGGCAAATCAAGTGATTGAATATATCGTATAGTCCGAATGGCGCGAGTCGATAAAGTTGTTCACGACTTTCATGTTGAACGGGTTTCAATTTCCATATCATTAATTATTAATTTGCCACACGTCTTTCTTCGCTCGAGTTGTTGTCCGTCAAGCTTTCAAAAGTCGGCAATCCTATTTTTTGAACTGGAAACGCGATTTCTATTCATTATAGACTTATACAGTTATAGCCACTTACGCTAACTCCGCGTTCAACTAAATATTTCTTTATTGCCACGACAGTCATCGTTTTAAAATCCATGTCTTCGAAACCACTTTACATTGTTTACTAGTAATGGCTGAAAATGCTTTTATTTTAAAACATTATAGCGCGATCGCGTGCAAGCTGTTGTTCGAACATATAATACGAGCTTGTACAAATGTCCGAACTCATGGTGTTTGTTTACATGTTTTGTCACGTGGCGCTGCACGTGTTTTTAGTGCCGAAAAGGTCAGTCGGATCTTAGACGTTTGCTAAAACCCTTTGAAATGTTTGTAAAACTTAACTGCTTTTCAACTGATAGTCTGATACGCTTTGCCATAAACTTTGTCTTTGACTTTAATATAAAATTTTTCTTAAATGCACAGTAATTCCACAGGGGGCCCAACTACGGTTTATGTCTGTAAGCAAGTGTAACATAATCAAAATAATAAACTTACTTGGAAATATTTCCACAAACAATAAAGATATTAATATGTTCGGAAAAGAACAGCAAACAATTATCTATATGAAGTACTATAGAGCGCATATGGAATTAATAATAGAAATAAAATAGAAATAATAGAAGGGTTAAGCAAGGGTCACGTTATCGTTCGGAAATGCACCTCAAGCTAATTTTAGCCATTTTCTCGCTTACGTATTTATCGGTTAATAATATTAAAAAACTAACATAGTACATACAACCACAAACATATATTTCAAACAGGCGACAATTTATCGTTTAAAAGCATAGTAACGACTTTGCAATGTGACAACACGCGCAGATTACGTCAGGAAACTTACAGACTATTCAGAATAAGATCAATAGACGTGAAGTGTCAAATACAAAATGGAATGCGCTATTTGTTTTCGATATATTAACACATACGACGTGTAATTTGAATAATGTACATATGACATTGTGCAGAATTATTTCTAAATTTTTAAATTACTACTTGTAAACAAAAAACAATTAATGCCACGCACATAATTTTGTTTGTAAAAAAATTCAAAAACATACACAAATATCGATATTACAACTTGTGACTTAATTAAAATTGAAAAATGACACTTAATTTCAATGCATATGTATTTAAAACTGTTGTGGAAATTGAATTCGATAGACTGTCGCTCTAATAGCAGGCAAATTAAGGTTCTATTGCAAACAATAACATGTTCATATAAAATACTTCACTTTACAATACATAAATATATATTTTCTTCAAGATTTCATTCGATCGAATAAATTTATTCAATAAATTCAGGACGGCCGCTTTGGTTGAAATGATTCCATGCCCGGCTGCTCGGTAGCAAGGGTATCCAAATATATGGCAGCAAATTTGGAGTGAATTCTGTCTTTGTGATTTGTTACAATAAATAAATTGCGCTAAATAACAAATAAGTGAAATAGCAGCTATTTTTAAAATCGAAATGCCAATCCGAACATCTCACAAGCGCCGAACTTCATCCGAACTGTGGCTTCGGGATTTCATGACGTGAGCGTGGATAGGCTAGTCGTGGTACACATATTGCGAAAATGGCGAAGAATGCTTCCTGTTAAACTCGTTTAGTATAATTTCATTAGTAAATAATGCCTTTCGGGGGGTTTTATTGGTTGGCTGAGCAGCAAATCTGAGTCATTTTTTACTAGCCTGAGTAGTAAAAAATGCTTTTCTTTCCAAATGGCTTCCCAAAGTTGTTTTGTAGTGACTTCTATCCATGCAATTAAAGAAATAAAGGATAATTCTGTTCCACAAAACACAAATCTAGCAACAAAATATGGGCGTATAATAATATTATAATTAGCACGTTCTATACATCATAAATAACTTATTGTCATTACGTCGGTCCTCCAAAGTAACTCAATTCGTAGAAAATGATTCTGAAAACGAGATGCTTTCAAATTGAATCAGAAAAAGGTTATCATGGGTTAAACATGGCATACTTCTGATAACTAGTGGGACTTAATTGCGCGCGGCCAAGTGTTGCTAAATTACTTCCGGTGACGTAAAGAGCAGGGCACGCTTCGACAATCTCAGACAAAAATGGAGAAACAAGCTTCAAGTGTAAGCAAAAAAAGGCATTGTAAAGTCTTTTGTGTTGCTGGTGGACCAAATCAAAGGTCTTGTACAAATAATGGAGATACCCCTGGCCAAAGATGTATCGCTTTCCTACATATAGCCACAGAATAGAGACGTACAGAAGTGTGACTGCTGATTAAAAATGTGTAAGCCGTTTTTGCGAAAAAGCCGCCATGTTCTTAGCAAGTGCCGTCAAGAGAGGCAGTCACCCCCTGAAAACATTCAAAATGGCGGCATGTGAAGGCGTGGAAAGTACGCAAATATGCGTTTGAAACATGGGCTAAACTATTGTAAATTGTCTTTATTTACCGACAGTAATATTTTTTGTTACTATCAAGTCTATGTGTGGAATGGTTAATCGGAAAGAGATTTCACACCGAATTTTGACAATTTCACTTCGTGATTTTGGTATTTGGCTATTTGCCTATTTGGTGTATTCATTGGACCCGTATTGACGGTATTGTCTTGGATCATCCATTCATCCATGCAAGAAAATATGCCCCAAAATAGATGGATTGGTTATCTAAAAGGATCAAACTATTCCTGTATTTCAAAGGAATGATTTCAGTCATTTCACATTTCAGGACTTGCTTTTGTTGGTTTTGTCTTCGCAAATAATTCTTCAATGGATCATAGGGATGTCGGCCGGATGTGGGTATAGAAAATTCGTGATTAGCCTCGTTAAGTTGGTTGGTTTCTTCAGGGATCCTTGCATATGTTAAATTGCCCGACTTGCACATCTAGCTTTCTGCAGTCAAGCTTTCCAACGTTGTCTGATCAGTCATTTTGGATTACTGTCGATGCAATGAAAGTGTTGATAAAATATTGCATCAATTCTTTTCCTCAAGTTGATTGCTCAAAAATTGCTCAACTTCCTGTTTACTAGCATACTTGTTCCCAATTGGTCAATCAATCACTGAAATAAAACGCCATTGGTCGATTCACACACACAGGAAGTTGAGCAATTTTTGAGAAAATGTATTGATCAACTTGAGGAAAAGAATAGATATGCAATATTTTATCAACATTTCCATTGCATCGACAGTAAAAACGTGCTTTTACAGGGAAGTGTCAGTATGATTAAAGCAAAGGCTCTATGAGAGTTAAATCCTTGGCATTTTATCCCGGCCTTTGTGTCTCTGTTCAAACCCCTGGATAGCATGATGGCAAGCGTGTTAAAATCTATCTTTCCCCCACACAGGCTGCAGAGTATGGCAGTGGCGCACCCAAGATAAATTAATGCAATAACAATGGCGCACTTAGGGGCGCACATTAGAAAAGTGATGAGGGGGAGGACTTTTTTCCCATGCACGATATTTTTCCGCTGCTTTGGCTTTGCAGAAATATTTTTGCACTAAAATTTTGTGCATACATTTTTCATTATGAAAGCTCTGATTGCAATTTGGAACATGAGCAAATAAAGCAGTAAAGAAAAACAAAATGGCGTTTGCTATGAGCGACACTGTATCGAAGTATCGAACGACCATGTGATCTTACTTGATCTTCCATGAGGGCTTTCAGTGGAGAAATAACCACTACTATGCTGGTTCCCGTGCTTCTTCGAAAGAGAATACGGCCATTACGGGTGCAGCTTGAAATATGAGCGATTTCCCACACGATGTAGGGAGATTAATGAAAACATCTCGTTTCGAAAACAATTGAGCTAGGGCCTCTTCCTGTTCTTTATACAAAGAAGGTACTTGAAAAACATTTAATACCTTATTAATTGCACGTTTCCATAAAATATTTCGATCTGTTTCCATAATGTAAATTCCGCCATCTTTTATTTTTTCCGACATGTCTAATGAACCAATGAAAACGCACAATACATGCAATTTTAGTGTGACCAATGACAATCTGTTATCTAAATCTCGACTAACGCTCTGACGTCATCGGACAAGATTAGTGACGAATGTTCTCAGACGAATATTTTTCGTTATTCGTCTGTCTCAGGCTACCATTAATGTAAAGGGACCTAGGGGGTCTGGAGGTCCTCCCCCAGAAAATGTTTGAATTCTTGATTCTCTGTGGCTTGATTTCCTGCATTTTAGTGAGAGGTTTTTAGTCTATCCCCTGTGGCATGAATTTCTTTTTTGCAAATTTGATCTTGAATGCATTTTTTTCATTTCATTTTCATTTGTGCACAGGCACCCCGCATATGCATTTCAAGGCGCACCTGAGAAATTTTGGGTAGTTTTGCGCACTCGCACTTCAGGTGTGGCCTGATTGCGCACCCAAGGTCTTGTTGAAAAGTGCCATACTCTGCAGTCTGGGCCCACAAAATCCTATTAAAACCCTGCATATGCCCAGGGGGTGGGATTTCAATTGACTACTACATTATAACCACACAGTGGCATTACCCTAGTATAATGCACCTATCAAGGATATCAATCCCTACAAAGTACCATCCACTGACAAGTAAAATCGTCTGGCTTTAGACAGAGTAAAATGCTAAATTGGGGTACATTGCCAGCAAATTAATGGGTTAACATTTAAGGTCATGTTACACAAGGCAATGCCTAGTTACTGCAACTTAGTATATAGTTGATAATATCTCTACGGAGGTTGACTGTTGTGTAAAACTACCTGAAAATACAATGAGAACTTCGACGTTTCAAGTGAAGGCCCTTCGTCTGTAAGTTAGTAGGATTATATCTAAAGAATAATTTTATTCTTAACTTGAACTTATTCTTTTAACTTGATTATGCAGTTTATAATTAAAATTATATTAACTAGGGGTCTTAAGTAAAAAGCCTATCCAGGTTTCCAGTAGCCCCCTAGCCCAAATGTAAAATATTTAATAGATTACTAGAAATGCAAAAATGTTTTTCTTTAAATGGGTGAAAATATTAAAATAAATAGGAAGCTTTGGGAAAGTTAGATGGGAAATTCTTCTCAGGCGAGAAACTTGTCTTAAATTCATAGTTATATTCAGACGGGTTTCTAGAGAAAACTTTTCTGTCTGACACAAGTTTCTCATCTCTAATTTGACTTCAGCTATTATGTGGGTAATAAATTGTCTATGTTCTTTATCGACTGTTTTCCATATCTATATACTTCTCTCAGGCAGTGTTACCTGCTACACAACAAACCATTATGAAACTTTCCATTAAATATACACAGGGTCCAAAACAAGTTTGATCATGTTATAAAATTTCCATTGCTTTTTGTTTCAATTCGTTTAGTTTCCATTTACTTTTTCAGTTTTATAACTTCCAACTATGTCTTGCATAAATTTCTTTTCCATACTTATAAAGTATATCATTGACCCATGTCTTCTGAATATTGTCTTGTTTTAGAAATTTTGCTGACTTCCCAAATATACATTATGTTATCTGTAATCCTTTCTATCAAATCATTCAAGTGTAGAGGAAGTTATCTTGGTACTGAGGATTGTACAAAAAGATTGTACACTGTAGCAAACATGGTGTTTTTAATATCTGACTAAAGTAATTGAGTATGAATTGTTATATTGTTATGCTCTCCACTCCTACGAGGATAAAAAAACAAAAAAATATTAAGAAGATTTCCTTTAAATTATATCTTATGCGCACACATGATTTGAAGTTGTAATAAATCATTCGGTAACAATAAACCTTAATCGAGAGAATAAAAAAGCGTCTCTATTGCTTTCTACTTCCTGAAAAGGCTGAAATCAATGCCGCCATCTTGAATTTTTTATGTTCAGGAGGGGGGTGCATTACTGAGCTATTCTATATTACTGGAGGACGTGCACGGCAGTGAAAAGTGAATCCAAAAACATGGCGGATTTCGGCATTTGCTGACGTCAATTGGTCCCAAATGCCCATGGTAATTACCACTGACAAACCGCGATCCTAAGCTTCAAACAAAGTGTTTGCCCCCCTGGTTTTTGCCCAAATATTTTAATATTTTTATTTATTTTTCCCCGGCCTTGCTAAACATCCAACAACGACGAGAGAAAAATGCCTTTTTGCTGCAATTCTTTATCAAAGAAAAATATTTCTTCTCACCGTAAGAATCCATGAAACTCTTTATACTTTGTAGTTTTTACTGCAGGCCTATACACAAAGGGTCAAAGGCTTAATTTTAATTTTCACATAGTGTAAATTGTACAAGCAGAAATGGCGTAAAAAATCGTTTTTAAACAAAAAATTGCCATGTATAAAGCCTATAAACCTAGCTATCCCTTTTCTTTGATAAAATTCAGCTATAAATGTTTTGTATAAGAACAAATGAGGGTTATTTCGCGTGTGCCTAAAAGATATAAACAAAATCTCGACGTTTCGAGCTAAAGCCCTTCGTCAGGAGAAATTAGTAGACAGATAAACACATTACATCAAGCTGCACGCAGTCTATATCTTTACATATTAATTCTATTTTGTTATGATTGTTATGACTACTTTATTTTCATTGGTTAATATTTTGTTCACGTGACAGCTTTTATAGCAAATTAATATGTAAAGATATAGACTGCGTGCAGGCTTCGGCCCGATTATAGGGTCGAAGGCCTGCGCATAGGCGTTACACTTATCAAAGCGCTATAAATAAAGTTGTTCACGACTATCGATAAAGTTGTTCACGACTTTCATGTTGAACGGGTTTCAATTTCCATATCATGAATTATTAATTTGCCATTACGTCTTTCTTCGCTCGAGTTGTTGTCCGTCAAGCTTTCAAAAGTCGGCAATCCTATTTTTTGAACTGGAAACGCGATTTCTATTCATTATAGACTTATACAGTTATAGCCACTTACGCTAACTCCGCGTTCAACTAAATATTTCTTTATTGCCACGACAGTCATCGTTTTAAAATCCATGTCTTCGAAACCACTTTACATTGTTTACTAGTAATGGCTGAAAATGCTTTTATTTTAAAACATTATAGCGCGATCGCGTGCAAGCTGTTGTTCGAACATATAATACGAGCTTGTACAAATGTCCGAACTCATGGTGTTTGTTTACATGTTTTGTCACGTGGCGCTGCACGTGTTTTTAGTGCCGAAAAGGTCAGTCGGATCTTAGACGTTTGCTAAAACCCTTTGAAATGTTTGTAAAACTTAACTGCTTTTCAACTGATAGTCTGATACGCTTTGCCATAAACTTTGTCTTTGACTTTAATATAAAATTTTTCTTAAATGCACAGTAATTCCACAGGGGGCCCAACTACGGTTTATGTCTGTAAGCAAGTGTAACATAATCAAAATAATAAACTTACTTGGAAATATTTCCACAAACAATAAAGATATTAATATGTTCGGAAAAGAACAGCAAACAATTATCGATATGAAGTACTATAGAGCGCATATGGAATTAATAATAGAAATAAAATAGAAATAATAGAAGGGTTAAGCAAGGGTCACGTGATCGTTCGATGTGTACCACGACTAGCGGTCCACAATTCCGATCACCGTTCGGAAATGCACCTCAAGCTAATTTTAGCCATTTTCTCGCTTACGTATTTATCGGTTAATAATATTAAAAAACTAACATATTACATACAACCACAGACATATATTTCAAACAGGCGACAATTTATCGTTTAAAAGCATAGTAACGACTTTGCAATGTGACAACACGCGCAGATTACGTTAGGAAACTTACAGACTATTCCGAATAAGATCAATAGACGTGAAGTGTCAAATACAAAATGGAATGCGCTATTTGTTTTCGATATATTAACACATACGACGTGTAATTTGAATAATGTACATGTGACATTTTGCAGAATTATTTCTAAATTTTTAAATTACTACTTGTAAACAAAAAACAATTAATGCCACGCACATAATTTTGTTTGTAAAAAAATTCAAAAACATACACAAATATCGATATTACAACTTGTGACTTAATTAAAATTGAAAAATGACACTTAATTTCAATGCATATGTATTTAAAACTGTTGTGGAAATTGAATTCGATAGACTGTCGTTCTAATAGCAGGCAAATTAAGGTTCTATTGCAAACAATAACATGTTCATATAAAATACTTCACTTTACAATACATAAATATATATTTCCTTCAAGATTTCATTCGATCGAATAAATTTATTGAATAAATTCAGGACGGCCGCTTTGGTTGAAATGATTCCATGCCCGGCAGCTCGGTAGCAAGGGTATCCAAATATATGGCGGCAAATTTGGAGTGAATTCTGTCTTTGTGAATTTGTTACAATAAATAAATTGCGCTAAATAACAAATAAGTGAAATAGCAGCTATTTTTAAAATCGAAATGCCAATCCGAACATCTCACAAGCGCCGAACTTCATCCGAACTGTGGCTTCGGGATTTCATGACGTGAGCGTGGATAGGCTAGTCGTGGTACACATATTGCGAAAATGGCGAAGAATGCTTCCTGTTAAAATCGTTTAGTATAATTTCATTAGTAAATAATGCCTTTCGGGGGGTTTTGATTGGTTGGCTGAGCAGCAAATCTGAGTCATTTTTTACTAGCCTGAGTAGTAAAAAATGCTTTTCTTTCCAAATGGCTTCCCAAAGTTGTTTTGTAGTGACTTCTATCCATACAATTAAAGAAATAAAGGATAATTCTGTTCCACAAAACACAAATCTAGCAACAAAATATGGGCGTATAATAATATTATAATTAGCACGTTCTATACATCATAAATAACTTATTAATTTATTGTCATTACGTCGGGCCTCCAAAGTAACTCAATTCGTAGAAAATGATTCTGAAAACGAGATGCTTTCAAATTGAATCAGAAAAAGGTTATCATGGGTTAAACATGGCATACTTCTGATAACTAGTGGGACTTAATTGCGCGCGGCCAAGTGTTGCTAAATTACTTCCGGTGACGTAAAGAGCAGGGCACGCTTCGACAATCTCAGACAAAAATGGAGAAACAAGCTTCAAGTGTAAGCAAAAAAAGGCATTGTAAAGTCTTTTGTGTTGCTGGTGGACCAAATCAAAGGTCTTGTACAAATAATGGAGATACCCCTGGCCAAAGATGTATCGCTTTCCTACATATAGCCACAGAATAGAGACGTACAGAAGTGTGACTGCTGATTAAAAATGTGTAAGCCGTTTTTGTGCAGTCAAGAGAGGCAGTCACCCCCCCGAAAACATTCAAAATGGCGGCATGTGAAGGCGTGGAAAGTACGCAAATATGCGTTTCAAACATGGGCTAAACTATTGTAAATTGTCTTTATTTACCGACAGTAATATTTTTTGTTACTATCAAGTCTATGTGTGGAATGGGTTAATCGGAAAGAGATTTCACACCGAATTTTGACAATTTCACTTCGTGATTTTGGTATTTGGCTATTTGCCTATCTGGTGTATTCATTGGACCCGTATTGACGGTATTGTCTTGGATCATCCATGCAAGAGGTAAAGAAAATATGCCCCAAAATAGATGGATTGGTTATCTAAAAGGATCAAACTATTTCTGTATTTCAAAGGAAGGATTTCAGTCATTTCACATTTCAGGACTTGCCTTTGTTGGTTTTGTCTTCGCAAATAATTCTTCAATGGATCAATAATTCTTTTGGATTACTGTCGATGCAATGAAAGTGTTGATAAAATATTGCATCAATTCTTTTCCTCGAGTTGATCAATACATTTGCTCAAAAATTGCTCAACTTCCTGTTTACTAGCATACTTGTTCCCAATTGGTCAATCAATCACTGAAATGAAACGCCATTGGTCGATTCACACACACAGGAAGTTGAGCAATTTTTGAGAAAATGTATTGATCAACTTGAGGAAAAGAATAGATATGCAATATTTTATCAACATTTCCATTGCATCGACAGTAAAAACGTGCTTTTACAGGGAAGTGTCATCCTTGGCATTTTATCCCGGCCTTTGTGTCTCTGTTCAAACCCCTGGATAGCATGATGGCAAGCGTGTTAAAATCTATCTTTCCCCCGCACAGGCTGCAGAGTATGGCAGTGGCGCACCCAAGATAAATTAATGCAACAATGGCGCACTTAGGGGCGAACATTAGAAAAGTGATGAGGGGGAGGACTTTTTTCCCATGCACGATATTTTTCCGCTTCTTTGGCTTTGCAGAAATATTTTTGCACTAAAATTTTGTGCGTAAATTTTTCATTATGAAAGCTCTGATTGCAATTTGGAACATGAGCAAATAAAGCAGTAAAGAAAAACAAAATGGCGTTTGCTATGAGCGACACTGTATCGAAGTATCTAACGACCATGTGATCTTACTTGATCTTCCATGAGGGTTTCAGTGGAGAAATAACCACTACTATGCTGGTTTCCGTGCTTCTTCGAAAGAGAATATCGGCCATTACGGGTGCAGCTTGAAATATGAGCGATTTCCCACACGATGTAGGGAGATTAATGAAAACATCTCGTTTCGAAAACAATTGAGCTAGGGCCTCTTCCTGTTCCTTATACAAAGAAGGTACTTGAAAAACATTTAATACCTTATTAATTGCACGTTACTATAAAATATTTCGATGTGTTTCCATGAACCAATAAAAACGCACAATACATGCAATTTTAGTGTGACCAATGACAATCTGTTATCTAAATCTCGACTAACGCTCTGACGTCACCGGACAAGATTAGTGACGAATGTTCTCAGACGAATATTTTTCGTTATTCGTCTGTCTTAGGCTACCATTAATGTAAAGGGACCTAGGGGGTCTGGAGGTCCTCCCCCAGAAAATGTTTGAATTCTTGATTCTCTGTGGCTTGATTTCCTGCATTTTAGTGAGAGCTTTTTAGTCTATCCCCTGTAGCATGAATTTCTTTTTTTCAAATTTGATCTTGAATAAATTTTTTCCCTTTCATTTTCATTTGTGCACAGGCACCCCGCATATGCATTTCAAGGCGCACCTGAGAAATTTTAGGTAGTTTTGCGCACTCGCACTTCAGGTGTGGCCTGATTGCGCACCCAAGGTCTGGGCCCACAAAATCCTGTTAAAACCCTGCATATGCCCAGGGGGTGGGATTTCAATTGACTGCTACATTATAACCACACAGTGGCATTACCCTAGTATAATGCACCTATCAAGGATATCAATGTAAATTTTTTAAAAATGTGATGATGATAATATTGCAGTGTTTTTTAAAAAAATTGTAAATTTTGTTAAATGGATAGGATATATAATTTTACAGTTTTGGTTTAAAATTTCCACCTACAAAATCCCTATGTACAGTATAACCCATTAACTGGCAGTACTCTGCCACTGACAAGTAAAATCGTCTGGCTTTAGACAGAGTAAAAATAATGCTAAATTGGGGTACATTGCCAGCAAATTAATGGGTTAACATTTAAGGTCATGTTACACAAGGCAATGCCTAGTTACTGCAACTTATTATATAGTTGATAATATCTATACGGAGGTTGACTGTTGTGTAAAACTACCTGAAAATACAATGAGAACTTCGACGTTTCAACTTATTCTTTTAACTTGATTATACAGTTTATAATTAAAATTATATTAACTAGGGGTCAAAAGTAAAAAGCCTATCAAGGTTTCCAGTAGCCCCCTAGCCCAAATGTAAAACATTTAATACATTACTAGAAATGCAAAAATGTTTTTCTTTATATGGGTGAAATTATTAAAATAAATAGGAAGCTTTGGGAAAGTTAGATGGGAAATTCATCTCAGACGAGAAACTTGTCTTAAATTCATAGTTATATTCAGACGGGTTTCTAGAGAAAACATTTCTGTCTGACACAAGTTTCTCATCTCTAATTTGACTTCAGCTATTATGTGGGTAATAAATTGTCTATGTTCTTTATCGACTGTTTTCCATATCTATATACTTCTCTCAGGCAGTGTTACCTGCTACACAACAAACCATTATGAAACTTCCCATTAAATATACACAGGGTCCAAAACAAGTTTGATCATGTTATAAAATTTACATTGCTTTTTGTTTCAATTCGTTTAGTTTCCATTTACTTTTTCAGTTTTATAACTTCCAACTTTGTCTTGCATAAATTTCTTTTCCATACTTATAAAGTATATCATTGACCCATGTCTTCTGAATATTGTCTTTTTTTAGAAATTTTGCTGACTTCCAAAATATACATTATGTTATCTGTAATCCTTTCTATCAAATCATTCAAGTGTAGAGGAAGTTATCTTGGTACTGAGGATTGTACAAAAAGATTGTACACTGTAGCAAACATGGTGTTTTTAATATCTGACTAAAGTAATTGAGTATGAATTGTTATATTATTATGCTCTCCACTCCTACGAGGATAAAAAAACAAAAAAAATATTAAGAAGATTTCCTTTAACTTATATCTTATGCGCACACATGATTTGAAGTTGTAATAAATCATTCGGTAACAATAAACCTTAATCGAGAGAATAAAAAAGCGTCTCTATTGTTTTCTACTTCCTGAAAAGGCTGAAATCAATGCCGCCATCTTGAATTTTTTATGTTCGGGAGGGGGGTGCATTACTGAGCTATACTATATTACTGGAGGACGTGCACGGCAGTGAAAAGTGAAGCCAAAAACATTGCGGATTTCGGCATTTGCTGACGTCAATTGGTCCCAAATGCCCATGGTAATTACCACTGACAAACCGCGATCCTAAGCTTCAAACAAAGTGTTTGCCCCCCTGGTTTTTGCCCAAATATTTTAATATTTTTATTTATTTTTCCCCGGCCTTGCTAAACATCCAACAACGACGAGAGAAAAATGCCTTTTTGCTGCAATTCTTTATCAAAGAAAAATATTTCTTCTCACCGGTAAGAATCCATGAAACTCTTTATACTTTGTAGTTTTTACTGCAGGCCTATACACAAAGGGTCAAAGGCTCAATTTTAATTTTCACATAGTGTAAATTGTACAAGCAGAAATGGCGTAAAAAATCGTTTTTAAACAAAAAATTGCCATGTATAAAGCCTATAAACCTAGCTATCCCTTTTCTTTGATAAAATTCAGCTAATGTTTTGTATAAGAACAAATGAGGGTTGTTTCGCGTGTGCCTAAAAGATATAAACAAAATCTCGACGTTTCGAGCTAAAGCCCTTCGTCAGGAGAAATTAGTAGACAGATAAACACATTACATCAAGCTGCACGCAGTCTATATCTTTACATATTAATTCTATTTTGTTATGATTGTTATGACTACTTTATTTTCATTGGTTAATATTTTGTTCACGTGACAGCTTTTATAGCAAATTAATATGTAAAGATATAGACTGCGTGCAGGCTTCGGCCCGATTATAGGGTCGAAGGCCTGCGCATAGGCGTTACACTTAACAAAGCGCTATAAATGTCGTACAAGGGAAGGGAAGAGGGGATATAGAGGAAAGTATATAAGAAGTATTTAAGAGAAAAGAATGAGCTAGATGAAGGAGAGGCGCTCATTGATACCATCAGGCTGAATGGTGCCAAGTTCTTGCTTCCGACGGGTATCATTGCCACCAATAATGGGATGAATGGCGCATATTTTCATATCAGAAAATGAGTGGTTGGCACTGTTGAAGTGCCTAGCAACAGGTTTGTTGTGCACATTGTTCTTAACATCACGCAAGTGCTCAGCAAACCTATCGCCTAAACGTCTTCCAGTCTCTCCGATGTAGAGCAAGCCACATTTGCTGCAAGAGATGCAGTAAACACGCGAAACAACCCTCATTTGTTCTTATATGTCCGTGGCCGACGCTGAATTAAAGTCTACAATGTTTTGTATAGTCATGCAAAATTTTAGGTTTGTTTATAGCAGCAGCCAATATTAATAGTTTTTTCATTTCCATTTTTTTTGGTATGTTGCAGTAGTAGATAGACTGGATAGGACTCTCGTTTTATGTGGGAAATGGCATCAAAACCTATAAAGCAGTAGTTGAGTTTATTCCCGACGAAAGGAAGTCATCTTTGCTCAGAACATTTCAGTGTGGACAGGATGCAACATGTTGGATATAGATAGATAGAGTAAATTTTTATTCAGGATAAACACTTCAGAAAATACATCTGTTATCAATGTGTGTCCTGACTGAATTCTAAATATATTAAATAACTATACTATATTACTATATGTTATGACATTGAAGATTTCTACTAGAGAACATCCTTAACTCTGTTAACAAAACTGTTGAAGTTGGATACCTTTCTAATGTCAGTTGGAAGATCATTATAGGTTTTTACGCCCATATAATAAAAATAATTTCTGGCATATTCGGTATGTATCATAGGTAATAGAATCAAGCAAGATGCATTTCTTGTGCCCATGCCATGAGAATTTATCTTGAAATAACTAACAAAATTATTGGATACAAATCCATCCAAGCATTTACTAACAAAAATACATGCTCTACGTTTGTTCAAACTTTCAACTGAAGAAACAGAAACAGTAGGATCTTGACCATTACCAGTATTGATTAGGTTGACAGCACGATCATGAAAACGAGATAGCTTGTTCCTATTAGTTTGGGTAAGATTTAAATTAACCAAACCGCTATTTGTAAACAAAGGAACGATCATAGATTCGTAGATGGTTTTAGCTGTATGATTATTAACATAACCTCTTATCATAGACAATAGTCTTAGACGCCCGGTTGCCTTCTTATATGTACTGTCAAAATGAAGACCTAGATTTAGAGATGGATCAAGTTCTACCCCCAGATACTTATACTTGGTCTTTAACTGGATCTTGTGCATTAAACAAGAAATGTCCAACGTCGATTCTTGCAGGGATAGAAGGTAATGTAAGGTAGATAGGCCAGCTGGTTAACCCAATACTGTATGGATTCATTATGCTTCAATGGTTCATTTTGTTGATTCAATGGTTCATATGGTTCAATGGCTCAAGAACGGTGAAACCCCTAAAAGGAGAAAGGGTTAGGTTTACCAAAATTGCAAGACCCTGAAATAGAAGCAGGGGGTTTATAGGAATTGAAATATGTCACATATTTTCAGTATGAAAAATTGAAAATGTAAGCTATGGATGGACAGCATCCACTAAATTTTATGAATACACAGACCCACCCAAACCAGTCGCTGTCACAAATGTGGCCTTTGGGGCCAGTTTGCCTGTACATCAGACTGTACATCACATATGTACTATTACTTCTTTATTCAAGTCATAATGTTGTACTGTTTGAATTTATAGAGAATTTTGTATCCACAGTGTAGGTGGGTTTCACTGAGCATTACCATGCATCAAATGGTGGTCAACCTGCATTTATCAAAGTGAAAAAATAATGATAATTGTTTTTATTATACACAGTAGTCTTGTATTTGAAAGCAAATATATAAAATTGAGAGATGTAGTTTAATTTTCTTGCTCCTATAAGTGCCAACACTTCTGAAGTTGCTGTTGACCACCATCTGCTGCGCTGTAACATGTGGTGAAACCCACCAATACAATATATTTTTCCCAACTTTTCATGACCCCACATGTTTTAGCACCTAATAACATTTTATAATTTCAATATATATGAATAGTATGCTGGATATGTGGCACATGCTTTCATTGCCTTTCCGATTGTTGGACAAGTCTGTTCCGAATCATCTGTCTCTATTAAAACCTATATAATTATGGAACAATTTCACACTAGTACAGATAGAAATGTATATAAATGAAATATCAAATAATATTTAGAAGTACTGGCATAACAATGTAATGACAACTTTACAGTAACTTTACACATTTTGCTTTGTGATTGTCTTAACCTTTTATGCACCTGTCAATGATAAGTCCAAGGGGAGAGACAAACCAAGGGAATTTGACACCATGCATAGTATTGCATACCAATCAGCTGATGCAATGCAAGTGAGTAGTGACTTGCCACTGAGGTCTCTTTCCAACTTGATAGAGATTTTTGACCTGTGGATGGGGAATTTGATACTCACTCAATCAAAAATGTCAAATCCCCATGGGTTTTTTTTTTGCAAAATGAAGAAGTAATTTATTTAATTGTTTGTGATTGTTTGTTGCTAAAATGAATTTATCCTCCTTTTGTTACAAATATATCTTTAGAAATTACTGTGACTTACTGATTTGTTCGGTTAGTCAAGCCTGGGTTCCATTAACCCATAAGCTGGCAAAGCGCCTAGATGCGTTACTTTAGTATTTTCCTTTGTCTAACGACAAACATATTTACTAGTCTGTGGTAAGGTACTACCAGTTAATGGGTTAAGAAAACTATCTGCCAGTGTCTCTTGTTAACTTATTATTTGGCAAAGACCCCTACTTTAGTATTTAACTATCCAATGCCAGACAATTCGCCTTTCTCACAAAGGCCCAAATCTGCCATTTGTGGGGTACTGTGCTTATACTTAACACCACAATGCTTACAACTACACTGTTTTATGGAAAATCACATTTTCAGTGTTTACATTATCTGATTTGGAAAAGGCAGTACCCCAAAAATGGTGGTGTGAGAAAGGCTAATTTTACTCTTCAGTGGCTGGGTACTACCAGATAATGGCTCAAATAGTAATTGTAACAATTGCCTTGTTGCAAAATTGTAAAAATAGACTGTTTGCAATTGCAACTGGTCCAAATTTTGTGGTTGTAATTTAATGGAAATCTGGCTTTATGTTTCCTTTGTATATGTACTAGGGTACTGCCAGTTAGCGCAGTGTTTTCAATAAGAGGCGGTTACCGGCGGTTTACCGCTGCCTATTACCGGCTCCACCCCTGGACCTCACTGGGGGCTGAGCACAACGTTTGGTGACGCCTTGTGTTACCTCACCAGCTCACCCCCCTAAAACTTCTGGCACCCCCCTAGTAATAAATATGAAAATCTGTCTATGCTATTAGGCCTTTCAAAGCCGCCTATTTCTTTATTTATTTGCAAAATCTATATCTGTCTTTCATCTGGAAATTTTGAGCACAGACACCTATTTTTGAAATTCAGCCTGCTATGACAATAATTACTGAAAACACTGTTAGTGAGTTAACAAAACAATTTGCCAGTGTCTGGGGGTATTTTACTCTGTCAAATGCCAGACGATTTTACTCTTCCATGGTAGGGTACAATCAGTTGTTAAAGGGGTAAAGCATGTTATTATATCCTGGCAAGAGCCAAGAGAATAAAAGATTGTTGATACACTAGAACTGTGGGTGCATGCACTTGTGGGCAATTATCCCTGATACTCTGCACTAGTTCATGATAGAAAGTCATATCAGAAAATGTAGGAAATACAATCACCACAGTTGTGGTAAATGAAGAATATCCCCAACCTAAGAATCTTAAAGATTGGGGCACCCCAACCTAAGGGCACCATTAATTAAGCATTTAATATACAGCTGACAGAAAAATATTTCTAAGCCCAAATATACAACTAACTGACAAACTAGTATAAAATTGAAAATATGAAATTCTAACATTTTTATACAAAATACCCCTTTGCTTTGTGGGGAACATCGAGTAAAAAACAAAGCTTATAGTATTGTGGTTGGACTAGTTTCTACAAATACTCGTGGCTAAAATCTAGGACATTTTTAATACTCGTGCTGTACAAGGGGACGGTTTTCTTATAAACAATTATAACAAATAAAGTATATTTTATCATTAGTCTTGCCATTTTTTCACGAAATATCCATAGTTATGTCGAGGTATATGTGAACGGTGAAATTAATAAAATATACCTGTCAGCTATACTGGCTAAGTACTGCAGCATCGCTTCAAAGTTCAAACACCGTCTTTTCCCACATTTCTCGAGGTTTGAATCTTTGTTTGTTGTCTTTCATGGACGAGAATATCGTGTACGACTTGTACGTCTTCAAATAAAGAACTTGGTAATGACGTCAATTGACGTCAAAATCCGCCATGTTTTTGGCTTCACTTTTCTGCCTGGCATACATTAGCAGCACGTCCTCCAGATATATTTAGCTCAGTGGGGTGCATGCCTCTCTTTACGGCACTTGCTAAGAACATGGCCGCCAAAAAAACCCGGCTTACGGTTTTGGTATAGAAGTGAGACATCTGTATATTATTAATCTGTGATATAGCTCAGTAAGACAGCAGTGGGTGAAATTTGTTAGACGGAAAGAGTGGATTTCAATTCAGCCGTGTACTCAAGTAGGATTTACTTGTGCTTAGCATATTTGAGGCAAACTGTTTCTCGAAGCGGTTTGCTAGAACGTTGGAAACATTAGGAAGGAATTAAGAGGCAGGAAGAGTGGAGGTAGGGTAGAGGTTCTGTATCAGAGGAAAAACGGTTTGGTCTGACCTATAACATTAAGAGAGGGCAGATGGACATATTTTTTTATTTTGGTGAGTGGAACATCTATGGTTTTCCACAACATAATTAATGAGTTTGAAAGTTAATGTTTAAGAGGTAGAACCGATATCTGGTTGTTCGCCAACGAGTAGTTTTACCAACTGTCAGTTTGCCAACCTCTCAGGTAAGAATTAGGACTGGTTTCAGGGTTAGGATTGGTTTAGGATTAGGTTCAGGAATAGCTTTATTTTTTTATTTATTAACTTTGCCAATAACAGTTACAAAAACATCCACAATTATACATTTAAGGCAGGGTGAGCGCAATAACAAGTTGCCAATTACTGCGGGCCCATTTATGGTGAGGATCAGTGTAGGGCTAGATTCAGGTTTAGATTTAGGGTTAGATTTGTGTCGGATTGGACTCAGGATTAGTTTTGGAGGCATATTGTCCCCAGACGTTGATAAATTGACAGTTGGGAAATGTGTCGTTGGCGAAACAACCATAATTCTCAGTGCCTCTATGTATTGTATGTATAAAACAAGAAAACAATATTTTCTCAGATTTTGTTTTCATATTTTTAATCGTTTTTTAATTGCATATCATCTAATTTAGGACACAACTAAAACAAATTTCAATATAGCAAATTTTATTGACAACCGATAGGATTTAAAATGTGATGTTCATCCATATCTAAGAAGGTTCATCAAGGTTCATCTTTTCATGTTATATAGTATAGGTAGTGTAGTATATTTGATCAATGGATTGGAATAGACATTTCCTGACTTTGTCGTCTGGCAATCAAACCTACCTTATTAACAATAGACGACAACATCTGCTTTGATTTCAAGCTATTGTTTTGTGTGCACTCCAGCCAATTCGGGAAATGCCATCTAATGACAAACATTTGATTTTGTTTAACAAAAATATACATGCACCCCTCCCCACATCCCCTCCTCCAAACACCCCCCCCCCCCCGCCCACCTCCCAAACACTTACCACCTCTCCCCCCTTTAAAAGTCATACTTCCTAATTTATATATACCAATGAGTTTCGATTATTGTCCAGCTTCACTAGATAATATCAACAAAATATTTAATGAAAAACATCATTTTGATATTTCGAGAAAATGTGCTTTGGTCAATGTCCTACGTACATAATGCATAAATGTACTCAAGTGTATGACAAAAGTTTGTTGTTGTTGGCGGCTTAGCTTGGCACATAACCCATGACGTCGACGATGGTATTGTTCTGTGGCATTCATCGATTGTATAATGCAGATCGATGTTGTAGTATATATAACAAGCAACATAATTAAGTACACTTTGGCAATTGCACGAGGAGCCAGCAATTTTATATCATCTGTATATCTACTGGTTTTTTGAGTAGGTTTTACTCACATCTGGCATACATATACATCTTTGGTACTTTTCTCTTTCTTGATATCCTTAACTGGCTTAAGCATATTATTATTTATTGAAAATAATTCAAGAGTTTTGATTGGTTAAGAGCTGTCGGTGAAATCGTCATATCCGCTCGGTAGCTGCCCAGACTTGGAGTTATGGCATCACCGTGGAATATTGAAAACAAATATACCACGTTTGACGTAATTTCGTGGTATATTGAAAAGCAATGTAACACGCTATGACGTCACGCTAATTTATGCGGCTTATGCCAAAAGCGGGAAAATACAAATAGCTTCCTGAAAGGAAAGGTTCGCCTGAGTCCGAAATATTTACAAATAAATAATAAAACAATTATTGAATTCGGTACTCGCAGGATATGAGGAATTATTAAGGCCTCGGTTTGTATATCCTACTCGACCTCATTCAATAATTGTTTATAATCCATAACAACGAAACCAATGTATCCTTGCCACACAAAAGAGTGCAAAACACCATGCCAAAGAACATTTAAAAAACACATTTCCCGAAACATCGCAACTCACTTGGATATATAAATAAGAAGTCGGTTACATTGTCCAGTTCGATCAGTTAATTAACTTAAATACTTAATACAAAATTAGTACTCTATTAATAGACAGCGATTATGTCTGCTGTAGTATAGATGCATGCAGCATGCACATAAAGTTGAATTATTAATTAAATCAACGACAACAAACTGCCCTAATATTCTTTGAGCGACATTTTGAGCAAATAGTTTTATATGTTCGTATCCGGTCGCTATCAAAAATAGTATCTAGAAGTTCCATATAATAAGTATAAGGAGCTTTCTTGAAACATACAATGGAAGTGCATGCTTTTATGATGGAACTGGTCTATTGTCAACACTAAGAGATGTTCGTTCTTGTTTGTGAGTGACATAAACTACAGGCATTTCAAAAATTATGTCTACTTATAGGCACTGTGTATGTTCAAGCCGTGCGGACGTGTCGCTCAGAGCTCCTGAATTAAAATAATTTGAGAACTGTTAAGTCATGGTAGACAACGTTGAAACCTCAATGTAGGCCGTGAGCTAGTGCCTGAAAACTTTTAGTTTCATTGGACACCTCGCTAAGCTAAAAAATAACTACATATTCTTATAGATTAAAATACGCTGAATCCAAATCTAAAAAGTTCTTGTCGATCCCGCCTGCAGTTTTTTTTTAATTCTCGATTGAAATCTTCAAAATTCACTATTTTGAATGCCATCGCGCGATTGCGTTTCACGAAAACACATCTTTCAAAAAACGTCTTAGCAATAATCGAACCTACATCGCCTTCAACTCGGGCACATTCGGGCCATTCTAAGATACATAAAATTGTGACACATCATTATTCGTAAACAAAATGGCCGCAGCAATGTCGTGCATTATTCATGATTGTAAATGTAACACGAAACCTGATCAGTTGAAGTACTTTAAACCGGTGACATTATCCAGATTCTTGGAGTGCCGGAATATATGGCTCGAATTACAAGGCGAGCAAAAGGATATGGCAGAAAAATCGTTCGAATATATTTCCGAAGCGGACGAAGGTACGTTTGACGAGAATGAGGACTGTGATTTTATCAATGCAAGAGAGCAAATTCCATTCTATCATATGGAGTGCTACAGAAAGTTCATAGGTAAAACAAGGATTGAAAGAGCCCAGCGGTCAAACCAAAACAATATTTCTGGAGGTGAACCTGTGGCAAAGTCTGCAATGAAGACTTATAGTTCTAACCTTAATAGCAACCGGTTGCAACGAACACAAGTTGGTTCTGAAAGTAGATCAATCAATAATGTTCTTCCAAGAATATGTCTGATCTGCAAGAAGAAAGAGCTCACATATACATGTAAGGTAAGTTAGGGAGTATAAATTGATGTGATACTATGCAATAATTCTATGCTAGTTAATTAATCATATTGTCGTATAACATAATTAAAGCTATAAAATTCTACAGTAGCTACAACACGTGTTCTTTATAAATTCTGACAGGACACGAAGAAACGAAAAATTCAAAAACTTACTCAAAGTCAGACTTTTGATGCTGGGAAGCTACGAAGGGCGGCAGAATTAAAACATGATGAATCCATTCTTGTACATATAAGGGACAAAGACTGTGTGGCAATCGAGGCATGCTATCACAAGAACTGTTTTATGACATACACAAACTTTTTAAATATTGACAGAATTGAAGAGAAAACAGAGTTTCTATATGAAAAATCGTATGAAATTTTCTGCAAAGAAGTTGTGCAAAAACGACTTTTAGAGAACAAATAAATATTACGTGCACCACTCCTGTTTAAGGAGTTTGTGAACATTGTACATCGCGAGCAAGGGTGTGATGCATCAAATTATCAAGTACATCGTCTAAAGAGGAGATTGAAAAAGACATACCTCCAATTGGTTTTCCACATGCCTAGTAGACGTGTTCTGGGTGAGCTGGTATTTAGTGAAAACATTAGTTTGGGTGAAATTGCAGAAGAGAACATTTGTCAAGGTGAGGATATTGAAGGTTTTTGTGACAATGATGCTGACAATAGTGATCAGGAAACTATTCCTGAATCAAGCAGCACAGTAACTGGTCCTGATGACGAGTCATACAGAAGGAATCTCTATCACACCGCAATGTTTCTCCATGATAAAATTAAAGAATGTAAACCATTTTATGATAGTTGGCCGCCTCGCCCTTCTGAGATAAATACTGAAAGTGCAGAAATAATTATTCCATCTCATTTAGCTGCATTTCTGTCATGGCTGCTTGGATTTACTACAGATGTTAGCATAAATGCCTATTCAAGTCTTCCTGAGAAGAAGTATTTGAAAATTATTTCAATTGCACAAGACATTATATATGTATGTTCTAATGGCACAAAACACACCCCAAAATCCATAGCATTGGGCATGACTGTCAGGCAAATGACAGGGACATATCACCTAACAAGGATCCTTAATGGATATGGAAATTCTTTGTCATATTCAACAGTTCGATCTCTCGACACAGCTTTAGCATCTCGCAATTTGGGCACAACAGTTACTATACCAGAAGGAATAACTGCAAACAAATTTACAATACTAGTTTGGGACAATATTGTTTTCCTAGAAGAAACCCCACCTGGTGCTGGAACAACTCATATGGGTAATGGAATAATAATTCAACAAACTAAGCCTAATGAGAAGTTGCCAATTCAATATGTAAACACAATCAAACTAAAGAAATCAGTTCGCACTCTAAAGGCTCCACAACAACAATTGAGCCAATACATCTTAGGGAAGAAATAATCCCCAAAATTGTATAACGCAAATGGTAATATAAATGTATGTCTTGCTGCATATGAGGAAACTCTCGAGGCAAGTCAAAAACTTGACTTTGTATATATCTTATGTAAACACTATTGTAATCAGGAAGTTAAAGTTCTACCAGGATGGACAGGGTTTAATACAATCATCAGTGGCAAACCATGCTCCTTGTCAAAGATTGCTTACCTTCCAGTTGTCGACGCCCCAGTAACCGAACTTTCAACAGTTTATGCGATATTGAAGAGAAGTGCAGATATTGCTGACAAATTCCAACTGATGTATGCTGTATTAATTTTTGACGAAGCCCTACATTCTAAGGCACAACAAGTTCGATGGAAATCCGAAGAATTTCTTTCAAAATTCATAATTCGCTTGGGGGATTTTCATGCATGTATGTCGTATGCTTCTGCCATTGCTTGTCGATTCCGTGAGGCTGGATTACAGGTAAGACAAAATTTCCACATAGTGCTTTAGGTTGTAGTGTAATGGGTACAGTTGTACATACTACATAATGTTGGAATCACCCATGTACCTCATTATGCTAATGACTATAGGTAGCTAAGAATAATTCTTAGCATGCAGTTTACTTGAGTATATTATTGGTTTTAATTTTAGGACATATTAGTTGAGTCAGAAACTGTTGCTCAAGGGTCCCTTAATGGTGTATTTAGCGGAAAACATTACAACAGATGTATTCGTGCTCACAAATTAGTTTATGAAGCCCTTGAGAGACTTCGTTTTGAGGCATTTCTTGAAAGTGATGCAATTGTGGAAACTGTAGAAGCAGCTGATCTTGCTAAAAGTTTGGTGGACAACCTAAATGAGTTGGAGATGGATGGTCAAGGGCTTGCACATGGGCAAACTGTAACTGATATGGTACAAAGATAAGTCATGTAATTTTACATTGATTTAAGAATGTGGAACTTACAGTATCTTCATATTCACTTACATTCAGATACTAGATAGAGAGAACAGCTTAGCTAGAACAAATACAATTGCATCCCCATATAAATAAGGGAAGCCTACAGTAGATTATTTGCCAACAGTATATGAAGGCCATTTACATGTAAGTATAATGGTCTTCTATAATGAGCTCCTATAGTGGTTAAATGTGCTATCCACCGACTGAAGTTTAGTTATCCATATTTTGAGCTCTTATTTATTATATGTAATATGTGATGGAAAGGAATTGATCCCCATTTACTCCCCATAGAACCATGTACATTACTATATATTTTAAACCTAAATCTGACCCTCAAGCAGCCTTAGTACTATTACAGGTTTCAATTTTAGGTTTGTTGTATGCATATAAATAAATGCATCATGTTTTAATTATTGCTATATATGTTATTTCATTAGAAATAATTTTTTTTAGGTACCAAAGATTTATCGCAGAAGAAAGTGAAAGAAGCAAAACATTTCAGTTCTGGTCATCTTACATCGATATGGTGCATACGCTGTTATCATTTATCAGGGCCACACGCACAACCAACTGGTCTCTTCATCTCTCATCCATCCGAGGAATGTTACCATGGTTCATTGCATATGATAGGATAAACTATGCTAGATATTGTACTGTATACTGGCTCGAAATGATATCCTTAGAGACCACTCACCCAGGTAATACAAAATACAACCAATGATATTACTTGAAATGAATAGAGTATGAACTTTTAATTGTTTTTTCCCTTGAAGGTTCTCTGTCTGAAATCTCTACACAATGGACAGTTCAACGGCAAGATAAATACGGATTTTCAGCTATTGCATGTGACCAAGCAATTGAACAGACTTGTAATCGAGATTCCAAAACTAAAGGTGGTATAACTGGGATGACACGTAATCGAGGGGCAATCAACAGGTGGATTCTGGCTCAAGCTGACCGATGTGCTATCACAAGGCAGTGCACTATGATGGCAGGTGTGGGAGAAGAACAAAGGTATCTATATAAATCCATATGAATTAAGTTAGAATAGCTACACATTTTAGTTTGGAGAAACACCACATTATTTATAATGCAAAATAGATATTTGTGGCATTTCAACAAACAAAAAAATATAATAGATTGATTGCATCGAACCTAGCAATATTTAAAATAACAATTAGTTAAAAAATCCGTTTATTTGTCACCAAATTCCCAATTTATTTTCATAGAACACGAAAAGATCTTGACGAGACAGCTTGCAAGTTACATGAGAAGTCTGTTCAGCAAGTTATGGAAACAATCTGCTCAATGTTCAATCCTTTTAGTTCTGAAAGTCCAAATGAGCTTGTTAATATATGTAGTGGTGTAGTAGCTGATGAAGGAACAGCAGAAGACTTGAGCGATACATATCTGAAAGGAGATGAGAAGGCAGAAGATTTTATGAAGTCAAGGGTGTTGTGTGAGGAACCGGACATTTTCTCTCCCATAACCACCATGAAATTACAAACATTTAAAACTATGGCAAAACCAAATGCTACTAAGACAACTTCTGGTAAAATGGTTCCTATAAAAAATGACTGTACATTTTGGGCGAGGCTTGTACTTATTGCACAAAATCGAAAACTTGACCTTCAAGAAGTGTTTAGCTACTCACTTAGATCATATCCCAGGGCGTTGGCTTCTGATTCAGGCAGCCTTAATAAAACAGCCAAGTCAAAACTTCTTCATGCTTTGGAAGTGGAAGCAGGTCAACCACTAGTTGATGTAATATCACAACAAAGCACCACAATTGTTGATGCCATGGCGTTACTGCAAATGCTTAATGCTAAAGATATTCCTGGCACATTTTCCCAACTAGCTGACAAAATCTTGAAGAAAGTTATCTCTATTGCACGGTACAACAATTCAAAAAGAGTGGACTTTGTTTCAGACAGGTACCCGGAGGTTAGCACAAAGAATGCAGAAAGGCTGAATCGAGCAGCTTCTGGCACACAATCTGTTACAATCCTGAATGGTAACCAAAAAGTTCCAAAGCAGTGGAAAAAATTCTTGAATCTTGGTCGTAATAAGGAGGAACTCATTGAGTTTCTGGTTAATCAATGGAAATTAGTCCCTGCCTTTGCACTGGAACCAATTACTGAACTGCATGCGACTTGTGCTGAAAAATGTTTTTGCTTTAAACCATATCAAGACCATATTCTGGAAGTTGAAGAAGTTCCACACCTTACTTCCGACCATGAAGAAGCAGACACACGAATGTTTTTGCATGCACAACATGCAGGAGAATCATCGGAAAATGTAGTAATCAAAAGCCCTGACACTGATGTCTTTGTAATTGCCTTAGCGCATGACAGTACAAGCAATGCCAGAATAATATTTCAAACTGGTACAGGAAATAACGTAAGAAATATTGACACCAGCAAGGTTGCTGAACACTATGGTGACAAGTGCTGCAAAGCACTTATTGGCTTCCATTTTTTTTCAGGTACATATAGTTCTATACCTCTCCCTTCAGTGTGGAAAGTTTGTATGTTACACCAAATATATTTGCCAGTTTGGCATGAATGAAGAGTATTATTTGGAAAGACAATAGCTGTTATTATATTTCAGTCTGTCTGAAGTTTCAAACATTCACTGGCATAATACTTGGCATATATACAACAAACATTCCACTATGGCCTTCCCTGCATAAGGAATTGACCCCTATCCTTCTTTGGATCTGCTATTATATTGATATTCCAATTAAAACTTTATTCTATGGATGGGTGAATATTTGCACACAACATGTTCTATACGCATGTTCTACAGTTCTGGTTATATCGATAAATGCATAATAAAAAAACACATACCTGAAATAGCTTTCGGCTATAAGCCGGTAAAAACCGGCATATAATCGGCACAGGTTCGTGACGGAAGTATGTTTTTTGTCGCAAAAGTGACAATAAACGCAATCGCGCGATGGAATTCAAAATAGTGAACTTTGAAGATTTCAATCGAGAATTAAAAAAAAACTGCAGGCGGGATCGACAAGAACTTTTTAGATTTGGATTCAGCGTGTTTTAATCTAGAAGAATATGTAGTTATTTTTTAGCTTAGCGAGGTGTCCAATGAAACTCGTTTTCTAGCCATCTTTTGGTGCACTAGCTCACGGCCTAATGGCAAGCTTTATGATGTCCAACGATAAAGACTTCAAAGATTTAACATTAAGCGAAATCATAAGCTTAAAGTCGCCGAATTAAAGGAAAGACTGTCCTTTCTTGGCCTACCTAACTCGGGATTGAAAGATGACTTGGTTTCTAGATTGCATTCTTATTGTCAATTGCAAGCAGCAGGAGCAGATTCGAAAATTGACGAAGAAGCAAACCCTATCGAGAAAGAAACAATCGAAGGCGATACAGAGCCTCAGGCTGAGAAGACAGCAGAAGGATGTGAGGAAACAAGTCCCAAATTTCGCGAACAAGTCATTAACTTCATGGCAAGTACAAACGGCAAAATTCAAGCGCTCATGGCCGAAGTCCATGCCCTAAAAGAAACCAAAACAGCACACGCATTTCAAGGAGCTGTTAACGATTTAAAGAAAGAGAAGTCAAAACTTATTCAAGACAGATAAAATAAGAGAATGCTCAGAAAAAAGAGCTGGAACTTGATAAATACATTGCTGGGTAGAAACATAAAATCAGCGACTGTAAATTAACTCTTTATAAACAATAGAGCTGTTTGAGATGATAATCATATAGCTGGAGCTTTTAATGAATACTTCATAAATATTGGGCCTAAGTTGGCTGCTGAAGTAAATGATCCAACCAACCAGGCTTGTCCTGACACAAATTCTGAGCTGTATTCTGGCCTGCATTGTTTGGGTTCACAGTTCATATTTTCTGAAATTGACCAGAACAATGTAGCCAGAAGCTTAAAACTGCTGAAAGTCTCAAAAGCGACAGGTATGGACAACATTCCTGCCAAAATCCTTAAGATGTCAGCAGATATAATAGCCCCATCTCTAACTGCTATTTTCAATTTGTCCCTAAACTCTGGGGTATATATAGATGTGTGGAAACAAGCCCGGATAACACCAATATATAAATCTGAAGACAGGCGGAAGTGTGAAAACTACCGTCCTATTTCAATTTTACCGGTAATTAGTAAGATATTTGAAAAGCAAGTCTTCGATCAATTATATGATTATCTAGCCAAGAATTCATTGCTGTCGAAATTCCAATCGGGTTTTCGTCCAAAACATTCGACCATGTCTGCCCTTATTCAAATGTGTGATCAATGCTTAGAAAACATGGATAATGGTATGTTAAATGGCGTTGTTTTTCTTGACATTAGAAAAGCCTTTGACTCTATAAATCACTCTATTTTGTTAAATAAGATGAATGATCAATTCGGAGTCCAAGGACTCGAACTAAAATGGTTTGATTCCTACCTAACCAATAGAGAACAAGTGTGTGTTGTTAACGGTCGCAAATCGTCATCAATGAAAATAATATGTGGAGTACCACAAGGATCGACTTTAGGACCACTATTGTTTTTACTGTACATTAATGACATGCCAAAATGTCTGCAATGTACAACACCGTGCCTATATGCTGATGACACTGAAATTTTCTCCTCATACCGATCTAAAAAATATTCATGATTGGCTTGCCAAGAATAAACTACAACATCACCCAACTAAATCGAAATTGATGTTTATTGGGTCTTCATATAATCTAAAGAACAAGGTTGGTGAGGGTTGTGTGTTCCTGGGTGACAAACCAGTTCCCCGAACCGGTTCACAAAAGTGCTTGGGGGTAGAAATAGATGAGAATTTAACCTGGGAAAAACAAATTGAGGCTATCTGGAAAAAAGTTGGTGCTGGTATTGGGGCTATAAACCGTGCTAAGCCCTATGTTGAATCTAGCACGTTACAAACCATATATAACGCGTTAGTACAGTCTTATTTTGACTACTGCTCCATCCTATGGGGGAATTGTGGGAAGTCCCTGCAAGACAAACTACAGAAATTTCAATCACTTGCGGCAAGAGTGATTACGGGGCCACTTACGAAATAAGGTCAGCTGACGTTCTTGACAACCTGTCATGGGAAACACTGAATGTCAGGCGATCCAACACAAAGGCTACATATATGTATATTAAACTACCACACCGCCCAAAATCTAAAATAATCCTTTGGTGAAAGGAGTGCGACACAAAATACATACAATCTTAGAAATAATGATGTAGATTTAGCACTCCTAAAACCAAAGACGGAATTTTTAAAGAGAACCTTTAAATATAGCGGCGCTATTTTGTGGAATGATCTTCCGCGAGAAGCTAAATCGGCTAATGCGCTTGATTGTTTCAAACGGGATATACATTCAAACTAAAGTGTGATGCTGTATTATGCACTGAGCGACTTACTGTATTATAGTTATCAACGTAGTGTTTGCATGTATTTATTTCCGTAGTCCTTATTTTAATTTGCAAATATATAATAATAATTTGTGTGACGACCCTCGTGGAAATCAGCTGCGTGTTGACGAGGCAAACGTGTTTAAATAAAGTTTTACCTACCTACCTACCTAATGCCAGACAATTTTACATGTCAAGGGAGGACTTCAAGAGTTGTACATACTGTAGTTGCATGTCTGTTAAACTGTTAACAAAACTATCTGTCAATATGACCTGTTAACCGTTAACATGCAGTGTTGCAGATAGCTTTGCCTAATGTGTTTGTTAACGATAGACCAGACCAGACCAGACCAGACCAGACCAGACCAGACCAGACCAGACCAGACCAGACCAGACCAGACCAGACCAGACTAGACTAGACTAGACTAGACTAGACTAGACTAGACTAGACTAGGTATATAATAAAGTGTTATAATACCTGATGTAAAGCGCATTTGATCATATGACACATAACTTTGCACTACAGAAATCTTAAGCAATCATTTAGTTATATATCTAATACATAAATAAATTAACGATGCAAACCATTTTTTAGCGTTTACCACTACATTTGAAAGTTTTTTTGCAATCAATCAAACCACTGATCACGGTTTTACCTAGCATGGACACTATTTCCAATTTCTTGTCTTATTGAATGACTGCAAACATTACATTTGTTAGCAAAGGCAAGTTTGGGTAGGCCACTGTAGCATACAGTGCTATCTGTAAACACTTTCTCAGGTATATAAGTGGCTTTGTTGTTAACAGTGTTGGATATATTGAGACCTCTCGAGCGGAGCCAAGTCAGTGTAACATACTCGTGCCTAAATATTTGTTGCCATTTACACTGATAAAGTGTGTTTTTGGCGTACTTGGCAATAAAGACATGTTTGGCATCCCTACCCTCCATGGAATTAAGCCCTAGACCCATACCATACCTTGTCTTCATTTCAGCAATATGATGTGGCACAACATTGCCAAGGGTCCATACCCTGCTTTACCTTAGTGATGTCTTCATCGCAAATTGACACACGTGTAAAAATGGAGACGCTATTCCTTAAACAAAGATATATATAAGCAAGTACATGTAAAATTATATATCACTTGGATTATCCACCAAACCCAGTATTCTAGTTCAACCAAGTGAAGTGCAAAAAAATCTTTGAAGTTTACATGTAAAATTAGTTCCTCCCTTATTTCCTTTACCTTGTCTTCTGAAAATCAAAAACATGTATCTTGATATACAAACCACAAACCAAAGAAAGTGTTCCTTTTGCAACATCATTCTCCACAGAAGAAATCAAAAACATCAATGTCTTGATATACAAACCAAAAGGGGAACTTGCCGATACCTGCGAAAAAGAAGTAATGCTTTCTAGATGGGAAATAGAAATAATTTCATTCAATAAATAACGGTGGGCCCAAGCACAGGCATTACTCTTCAAATACAGAGTATCAACATGGACTTGATCAATAAGCTTGCCAACTAAAGGCACAAACTCTTGACGACTAGATTTCTGCGCTATAAATGAGGTGATTTTGTTGCGCTTTGTGGATGGTTTGATACTTTGCTTGTCAACCTTCTTTTTCAGTACATCAACAGCTTTTGCCACAGCCAACCTTTTCCTGTACTTCCAGGGTCTCCAAGTATTGGATTTCTCTTCACCAAAGCTTCCACTAGTGTTTTTGCAATCATCAAGAGAAACATTAGCAAAAGTGGAAAAATATTTTGCACTGTTGGAAAGTTCCCCTGCAAGGTATGCCAGCATCTTCATATAATTTGGCAACTCCGCTATACAAAATTTTACATTTACCACAGTGCCATTAACATTAATGGGAAATACCTGTTCTTGAATTTCTGCAATCTCTACGATGAACTTCTGGATAAATTTACTGACTGGAATACAACTCTCACTGCAGTTAGCACCAAACAACAAATAATTCTCATTGCTGCTGAAGACACCTATCCCGAGATTTAAAAAGCTCACTAACCAAGCACATGCTGTATCATATTTACCAAATGAAGCACCATCTCCACCTAAAGCAACATAAAATTTACTAGCCTCATCAAATCAAACAAGGTCAGCTGGACTGAATACTAGGTAAAATTCAGCTACCATAATTAGTAGTTCCTTGTGACTTCTATAGCAGCCTTGTATCTTATCACCTTCTCGAAGGCCGTCGCATAATGTGTCATAGGTACTATAAATAGTGCCAATATTTATGCTCTTAACAAAGGGCATCAACTTATTGTAAGGCACAAGCAATGGGATAGGACAGCTTTTTACAGCAATGCGCTTTTCCATATTTCTTCTTATCATTTTTTTAATTTTTGAAAGGATACATCCCTGTACACTTGACGATACTTCCTCTTCCCCATAATGCCCCCACCATAATACACGGCAACACTTCTTAGCATGTTTTCCTCTGAACCTTCAAAGTCTTTGAGAGACGCTTTGTAAAGCTGTGGCAAAACAGAATTTTTAAATTTATCTCAAGTAGAAAGAACCTCGACCAATGTTGCTTTACTACATTTGGCATTAATTGTATCAAGAAAACCAACCTCTTCTGATTCACCCCCTGCCCCCACACCATGTATTTCTAATGCAGCGTGGTATGTTAAGTTCCCTCCCTACGAGACCTAGCTACCTTCTCACTTATCTGTAGTTTGATATTTTTAAAAGTCGTTGACATTTTCCTTCTATTCTCTAAGGATCTAGCCGACAAATACTTTCCTTTCTTCCTAGCTGGCTCTGCAAGATCACTTCCTATGTCCTTCAACTGTTTTATGTCCTTCAGGGTTTTCTCTATTTATTGAATCGATGTAGACAGAAAGTGAAAAATATCTTCATTTAAGTCATGCAAAATAGCCCAAAAAATGTCAATGACAGCAGCTTTATTTAAATAACTCCTAGTACACTAATCAACCTTTGCTTAGGGCCTGTTTATATGATCCCATCTAGGGGGGACGGGACGTTTCCATCCCGCTAGCCGGAAGAGTCGCTTAGGCGGGATGGCGTGTTTATAGGACAAAATACATTGCCGGGGCAACAGACGCCGGGATCCCCTTTAGGCGGGATAGAAGCGAGATCATATAAACAGTCAATAGAGTTTATATTACAGGCGGGATCTCGGCAACTGTTCCGTCCCTCCTAGCCGGGATAATATAAACAGGCCCTTAGTTTATATTATAACATAAACAGTGATTCGGAAATTAAAATTAGGTACAATTTAAGTGATGAATTATAGATTTGCATGCACGAATTAGAAATGTCATAAAATTTTGTTAAAACCTCAGTATACGAAAATATTTCAAAACTTGCAGGAAAACTAACCTTACAGTCCAGTCTCTTTTCCTTCATTTTTAAATTTTGAAAGCAACTGATCTTCTCAGCAATAGCTTGATTCCCGGCATCGATTTTTTCGTGCAGAAGTTTGGCTTCCTTTCGAGCTTTCATCATTGTGCCAACGTCGAAGCGCTGTCTCTTATCAGACATGTCTGACACGCTCACAAACCGACCAAATTTACCAACAAAAACACAAGAAACTAAAAAACAAAAAACATACGATTGTGATATGATTACCGAAGCATATTTTGAAACTATGTACACAGTAAACAAAGTTACACAGACGGAGAAAAAACAAGCGTCAAAATAGTATATTATATACTCACCAAGTTACGATTAAATACCACTTTTTCTAAAACCTCCAACACTACAATACCCGTAAAAACTCTTCTACTTGAGCGATTTTTCTCATTTTTTCACCACACGATACGTCTTTCTCTTCGGAACTCGGCAACTTTCGTTTCCATAGTAAGCAAATCTCGAGCAAAATCCAGGGAGATGAAGAAAAACTTAATTTCGCAGCAGATTAATTCGTTACCAGACCTCCATTATATTGATTTTCGCGCAACAAAACGCGCGAGCGTTCCGATTTTGACGGCTCTCGTGCCCGGCGTGTAAATTATAATGCATTTTTTTTGCATCCTGCAAAACTTTAAGTCAAACATCCTGCAACTTTAAGTCCCATCAAGTGAAAATGCAAAAAGCCTTATAATTTACCTTATCACAACCCGCATTACCCGGCGTATATAGAGAGTGTCTCAAAAAAAAGGTAATCCAACTTTAGCATGTCATGTCATTGTGCGTTAATTACTCGGTGCATGAACGTAATTTTTTCATAATCATAAAGATCAGGCTTTTAGCTGTTGGATTTAGACGTTTTTCCCTCCAATATGGAGGGGAAATGAGCAAATACGGAGCCAGTATTTGTCGAAATTGCATATTTTCACCGTTGAGAATTGGGTCTAAAACTTTTGAAAATTAACTCCCTTTAGGACTTAAGTTGATGAATTTCACTTCAATAAAATACCTGCGTATGCATAATTATGCATAATTATTCCTTTTGTTATGCACTGCTTTAATTAGGCACAGAGCTGAAAATATGCGATTTCGACAAACAATTTTTATTGGACTCGTATTTGCTCATTTTTTCTCCATATTGGATGCAAAACGTTCGTTTACCAAGTCATTTACGCACAATAGCGTGCTTTTTTTTGAGACACCCTGTATATACAGTAGCTTGTCGCTAGCTCTTAGCAACTGAACCAGTCTGTAACTCAGTGGTCAGATCACTGCATCGGAATTAGAATGTGTAAGAAGACAACCAGGGGGAAATGTTTACATGTTGCTGTTCACAATCATTTGTAAACAATCATAACCAATAAAATTAGGAAACCACGATTTGAACTACAGTACCATTTGAACTAACATACCTTCATCACTGTCAAAGGTTTCCTGCTTCCAGAAGTTGGTGACACCAACATTAAGATATTGATATCTTTCAATTAGTTAAGGAAATATAACATTAGACAGCACATAAAATTCTAAATGTTTAGGCTTAAATGTAGGACTGAATGAATTTAAGAATGAATTTAGGGCTAGAAAACCCCAAAAGGCCAGTCTGCAATTACAGTAACCTTGTACTTAACTCAGTGTCTTTTTCTGCTGGTGAAAGCTACACTTTAAATACTTGGTGATCTGATACAAATCTTATGTTAAAACATGACCACTGGTACGAGCTTGCAATTACATGGTTCTTGAGTTGATTGGGTACAGCTAGCTTGGCCATCTCTAGGCACCAGAGCATTTTGTCAGTCATATAATATATTTATAGAGTGAAACAATAATAAAATCCTAATTAAAAGAAATGAAACAAAATAATAAAAACAAAACTGAACAAAAGATACGTTTCAGGAATTGTTTTCCGGATTCTTCTCAGTTCTGCTTTTGGAAACACCACCTTAACTGCTCTTGTAAGAATGCTTTTTGTCTTTCTCGTCAAGATGGAGGTACTCCAACAAAATAGCATGGTTAGTCACAGAGCCCATTACCTCTTCAAACGCTTCATTGAGGTGAGAATATAGATCTTCCTGTCGACTACAAACCTCCTGGCATTAAGAGAACATCCTAGAAATATTAAGAGAACATATTGTAAAGTTCACCTGATCCGGACGCATATTGCAGCCACTGAGAGACTTGGGTAGACTCATACAGACTCTTAATGCAATAGTTTGTTTACTGTAATCATGTGTGTTGTCAAAAAGAAGGTGTATGCGAGATTTCGACGATTTTACACACATTTTGGACTTTAGGACATAGATTTAGATCTCTGGGGTACTCCTGTTAGTCCTATATATATATGGGCTATATATCAATACAACAATCTAAACTCTAAATAGCAATCAAAATGCATTACTCTAGTCTTATTTTAGTAACCAATATCAATGCCATCGTTTTTCGTTTCCTTGCTGGTAAGCCTGAGGTCTTCGATTCTGGAGTCAATATACATGTTACTTTATCGTTTGATTCGTGTTTGAAATGGTGATCGCAAGAATGTTGCGAGTTAAGTGCGAAAAGCGAGCGAAATCTCGGAGGCGAGTGATTTTGACGAGCTTTAACTCGAGCAACATTCCTGTTTCAGGCATCCAAACACGGAAACCATAAAGTAATTGTTTTATAAAATAACAACAACACGATAGTCTTCCGTGTTTGGATGGCCTGATCTTGACGACTTTTCAAGATCATCCAGATCAACTGAATCATCCTCGTCAATACTGGCCATATTACTTATGTAAAGCAATTGCAATTCTTGAAATGTTAAGTCTGAAATATATCGAACACGACAATGGCAACTTTGCCAAGAAATCGACAAAATATTTCGCAGGCGTCTTTCTCGCCTTCCTTCGTCTTCCCATCCACACACGCGCAAGCAATTTAGAATTAGTCCCTAGTCCTCCGCCTTCGCTTTCACGAATATAATTATTTTAACTCATAATGTCCTTAAAATTGCCTACTGACTTGCTGTGTGACCTGTGTTATATTAAGAATCCACACAAACAAATAATCGTATTTAGAGAGACACAAGTCACAAAAATTACGACAAACACTTGTTAGTACAACAGACTAAAGGCAAACCGAGCAGTTTATAGCAACGGCAGCAAGGCTGCGCATTTAAATTTACCGACTATTGAAGAAAGAATTAGAGACAAAAGCAAAGTAAAAACCAGAATATGGAATTGAACAACAGCACAAGTGCCTCCAAAAGACAAGAAAGCAGTTGCGAACTATATTTGCAAGAACTCAAGATTATTTCCTAACGAAACACAAACTGCATGGAGACCACTGGAGGATTTGTGGGATCACATTCTGTTCGCAAATTGATGCTCAGCAGCTGCAATTCACAACACTAAGCTTTATATTATTCTGATCTGTGAAAATTCTTCAATAGAATCAGTGACATATTGATACCATCCAGTGTTTACAGTACATTTTATAAGTACTTTCCTTGCTGTAGATTGTAGTGAATATTCCACACCTTGTGTTGATATTCCATCGCCGTTTTGGGAAATGTTTCATTCCCAATTTCCTGCGATAATTTGTTACAGTATTTCAGAACCAAACAGTAACACAAACAACGACACTTCATCACGAAATTTCATACTTTATTTCGCTCCATAAATATTATAAGCATTTTATTTGTTCTCTGCGCCTGGTAGAATTTACATGTTTTAGCGGTGAAAAGAAGCGCAACTTATCATTTAAATTGCACGTTCGCTTCTTGCGTAGACACCATGTATTCAGCTTTTATAGCCCTGCATACTTCATGCATTATATGCAATACGGTCAAACCGGATATTATCTTTAAACAATGCTATAAACTAGAACAAGGTAGGCTCTGACTCAGAGCCTCTGAGTGTTATACTGTCAATTTGTCATATACAGTTGGGAAATATAAACATTCAAAGTCCAAGTAAAATTGAAGATCTTATACAGTAGCATTTCTAAAGTAGTTTTAAATGGGAACTGTATTATTTTCAGCGTTTTAATTTAAATATTGCCGCGGTAAAATCAAATTTTAAGAGGGGACAACGTGCTTAAAATTCACGAACGAATATTGCAAATATTTCTTTACAAAAGCACTCTATATTACACGTAAAACATAACAATAATCTTACCTGAATATTATTCAGTAGTCGCTGATGTATTACTTCTGAAAATCCAGTTCATCTTGGGTAAAAAAAAGTATAAATAAATAAAAAAAATTCAAAGACCAAAATTCAATATATATTGTTTTGAAAATGTGGATGGCGTGAGGACTCTATCTTGTGAACATTTGCGCGCGTAGTTCGTTCATTTCTTTGATAGAGTAATAAAAGTCTAATCACCAGTAAATATCTCAGATTTTCCATTATATTTAAAGCTCTTAAGGTGGTCTTGGCCAAAAAAATCCAATATTTTCCAATTTTTAAAAAAATGGAAAAATGCAATCGTTGCAGCTTTCTTTATCATATATGTATAATTATAAACGCGAAAGTATATGCAAAACCGAGATATACAGCTTATCCCGCATCTTCATAGAATAAAACCATATATGATTTTAACCTAAGCAAATAATGGTATTTGGTTGGTTGATTCTATTGTCCCTTTCTTCTATTATATTGTTTTATTAAAGTCATTCTAATACATGCAAAAACTTTAAACTCGGTTTTCTCAAATGATCATTTTACAAGTTGCCGAACACTCTACTGACTTTAATACTGAATAAATCCGCCCAAAAATTTTAGTGTTGCATAATTACTAATATAACTATGATGTAAACCTCAAAAATCATATAGAAGCAACATATATTTTGTAGCAATTAAAGTGAATTTATTTCAATCAATTTTGCGATCGTTTCAAACAAATTAAACGTGTCAGATAACAAACTATATATATCTATATTTTTTAGGTTTACATGTTGAATATACCTATTGCCTATACTTTATACTTGATTATATATTTTTCTATTCTTCACTTCTTCTGCTATTCTGTCCCGAACAAGCGCCCTTAATCAGACTGTTTGGCGCGTTTCTATGTTACCATGGTAAGAGTACATGTGCATCACACATTTAGTATTAGGAAATGATATCCAATTATTATCATTCAAAATATGTTTAAAAATACAAACACCGACAATTTTTTAAAATTTTGTCCGAGACCACCTTAAATAGATAAATAGTCGCTAAAATGCTCTTCTGAAATGTCGAGGAATAAAATACCACATAAAAACATCAAATTGTAAATAGACCGCATAAAACTTGAGCATACATTACATCTTGAATTGAATTTTTTTAATTGAATAGGCCCTTTCAAGGTTTATTCCGCCATACTGCCGGGGGTGCAAAAAGATTGGGGCGAGCGCGCGGCTAGCCATGCATGGCTGCCATATATTTTACTAGTGAGTGAGCGATAATTTTGTATGGCCATTTTGTTGATTTTCTCATGCTGTATTAAAAGATAGTCCACATTTTTGTATTCTGGCTGATCTGTGTGTATTTTCAAACATTTGGTAAAGATTTCAATGGAATCTGATTGGGGAAATCTGTGAATATGCTAATTTCTTCGACACCTTTCGGCGAGCTGTTTACATTGGATTCACGACAACGAAAGCACGCGAAAACAGGGTTTTTACGTCTCTGTTTGTTTAAACAAAACACCATTTCAAAAGAATCATGTTTAAAAACAAGACAACAAAGCCGCCGGGAAAGAAGAAAGACGTCCTGCAGGTGCAAGAGTGTAACTTGTACCTTGAAAAATCGGATTTAGTTTCAAGTGTTGTTAAACATGTAAACATGCCAAAGAACGCTCGTTGTGCCGTAGGATGTTGCGATAACGACAAACATTATCCAGAAAATTTTGTTCAAAAGTCTCACGTAGAGAAATTAGTGTTTCATAAGTGGCCAAAGAATGAACATTTGGCTGGAATATGGCTTAAACAACTAAAGAAAGGTAGAAGCGACGAGTTCAATCCCGCACCTGGCAAGGAAGGAACGTTTTTTGTTCACACTGTTTTCCTCTTGGAAAACGCCTAAAAACACTGAAACAGACTTCCCATAACTACTTTTGACAGTTTCTGATTATGTTCACTCAGTTTCTTCCAAAAAAGGCAAAACCAATCGTCGTCCGGAACCCCACAAGGACACAGACACCCAAAGCGATACATCACATGATGAAGAATGGGAAATGCCAGAACATTCTGATATCAACAGCTCAAGCTCAGAAGGTGGCCCTTTTTCAACTATTCCCATGCGGTTTGAGCAGTTGAGCGGAGAAAGCGATGTGAAAGTGTCTCTTCAACTACCTACTTCCCAAAGCTAAGTAAATTAATGCAGTACTGGAGAGGAGCAAAGCAAACCCAAAAGGAACTAGTGAAAGAGTCATCAACATTTAAAGAGTTTGCAGGAAGAAGTGATTGTCGTACAGGGTCACCTAGAAAGTTAAGTTTAGAGCAAGAATTTTTACTCACTTTAATGAAGCTTAGACTTGCTCTACTTTCGAAGCTTAGACTTGATCTGGCCTTTCGCTTTAGCATTTCAACTAGTACTACCAGCAGTGTTTTGGTCAAAATATGTTCTAAGGAACTTTCTGTTTTAATATGGCCAACCCGTGCTCAAATTAAAAGAACCCTTCCCAGTTGTTTTCGTAAGTTGTACCCCAAACCACCTTTGCTTTACCCACCTTCTATTTATTAAAGATGTGTATTTATACACACCTTTTTGGCAAATACACGCCTTTGCTAATTACACACCTTTAACCATACACACCTTGGCCAATCTTACACACCTCGGACATTACACACCGTACGTTGGATTATATACACACCTTTCTATAGGAGAGACGGGTGTAAACATCTCAGAGAGCATTAGTATTCCTAAAATATTTACATCAACTAGATCTACATCAAGTAATGGGATTTTTCAGTTTTCTTAAAAGAAAAATGTGATTTAATATTTTTATTTCTTCATCAAGACAATTCCATATAGAAACTCCTTTGTTAAATGCGGTGTATTTACGATAGTTTGTTCTTTTATAGCTCATGTGTACCTTGGTAGAATTTCGCGTATTATAGTTGTGTAGTTCGTTATTTTGTTTGAAGTAATCATTATAAAAGTCCGGCAAATTTTGACAATAATTGAAGCGATACATGAATAAACTACATAAACAATCATTAATTTTATAGATATTCAAGATTTTCAAATGTAAAAATAATGGTTCGGAATGATCCGTATAAGATTTAAAACTGATTAGTCGAACAATTTTCTTTTGCACAAATAGTATAAACTTTTTGAAACCTAGATTTAAAATTTTCGCTTTATCTCTTTCTCCTTGACTGCATTGGCTGGGTTTTCTTAGACTTTGTCTTGCTAAAAAATGTCGGTAAACGATTCTTGCTTTGCTGCTTTTAAAGTGTCTCCAAAATTGTAAATCAATTTCGATTTTTGTCTGTGATTTAGCATTTAAAACATTTTATATACCAAAAGTGATATTTAATTAGTATTTGTTTACAACACTGGTTTACAATTGACACACCCACGGTAATCCCGGCCCTGAAACGGCAAGTACAATTTGAGTGGATTTTTAAATATTAAAGATGAGTAAAAGACAACAAACGTAAGTTCAAACATATCACAGATTTGATAAGTAATTTGAGAAACTTTTTCTTGAGGTTTATGTGCATTCAAATATCGACACCGCGGGGAATATATGATTCCATTTTTAATAATGGGTAATTGGCTGTTGCTAAATTTTCATCGCAAATTTTGTTGATAATTTACCCAGTATTATTGTGAAATTTCTTTGATATGCTTCACAGTTTGACTTGTCTTAATGTTGATATTTATGCAAAAAATTCGCAGTCTAGAGTATTGACGATTTACATAATCCATGATAATCATGAGTTGAATATATTATTTAATCTTACTAGTAAATGGTCTTTATTTGCACATATTAATAGCAACTACGCTAAATTATAATGTGTTTACAATTTGAAAAATTTGAACTAATTAGGTTAATATCTAACACTACATCTACAATATTCCATACTAATTAGGTTAATTTACTATGATTACTGTTACAACTATAACTCTATATCTAATATCTACAATTAAAACTTAAAACTTAAAATCTACGAATTTGGACTATGATTCTATCTGTCTGTTGCATACACTAGCGGACTACGTTTAAATCTCTCAGTTCTACAAAAATAGTTATAAAATATTTCCGGGTTATTAGTTATGGTTTCCCTTCCATTCACCTCAGAGCATATTTTAGGTAGCAGTGTATGTAATTTATGCGACTGCTGTGACATCTTATTAATAAGGTCAACGCATAAATCATCCCTACGTTCCTGTTGCGTCATCAACCCACATTCCTGCAGCGCGCGATCATACCCATATTTAGCAAAGATTATCCTTAGAGTCCGCTTTTGTTTTCAATATCGCAACGCTGTGCTTGTGTCAAGTTTCCTTGCCATACCTGGGCACCATATTCTAAGGTTGATCTAATAAAAATACAATAAAAAGTCTTAAGATCATTTTTGGGTGCACCATAACTCTTAAGTATCTTCAACAAGTATAAACGTTTAGCTGCTTTCTTTACGATATGTTCCGTGTTTGATTCCCATTTCAGAACGTCATCCACCCAGAGTCCCAACAACTTATACGACCCCACTCTGGGCACAGGCTCATCTCCAATACAAAGCGGCGGAATCACCGTTTTCTGCTTTCTAAAATCAATCATCATCTCCCTATATTTCTTGGCATTCAATTCCATTTGTTCATTTTCCGTGAACCGAACTACATATCAACATTATTTTGACCTTTTCCGATTGGGCTTCCAGATGAATGATTATAAATATCGATTACCTCCGATATAGTGGTACCATCCATAAATATGACTGTGTCCTCTTGGTCTGAAACCACATTTTGACCATCACTCGGGGTTTCAACAACTCTGGAAGTTGATTGATCTTTATAATAAAGGAAATAGGGCTCAGCTTACTTCATTGTGGAATTCCTCGTTTTATACTCTTACATTCGGACCGTTGATTTTGAAACGTACACATTTGCGATCTTCCTTGTAGGTACGTGGCAAACCATCTTATCGACGCAGGGCGTACACCGATTTCCATAAAGGAGATCCTCACAACCTTTCCTGTGGTTTCCATACTTTTATCCCAAATATGTACCAGATAAACAAACGCCAAGACAGGTGAAGATCCCGCAAGGCCACCGAATTGGGAATCACTGATTTTTCCCTGGACATCCTGGAGGATCCACTCTACTGCATAGGATTCTTGTACTTTGGATGTTACACTGGTGAGGGAAATTGGTCTTAATTCCTCCACTCTAGAACATGGTGTGACTTTGGGAATACCACACACATTAAAAATTTTCCAAACCTCCGGGAACTTCATTGATTGGAACGACTGATTGAAAATATGTGTTAGAGGTATAGCAAAAACTCAGCCAATAACTTTATTAGTTTTATATTAGGGTCAAACGGTTAGTGTGCTTTATTAGCGTCGACCCCTCTTAATTTCATTGACCTAAGTTACCACTTACTCTATGATTGGCTGAAAAATGATACAATTTAAGCTCAACGTAATCTCGCGATTACCGTAATCTCTCTAATAAGCCCCCGGGGTGGGCTTATTTTTTCAGGTACCTTTGGAGGGGAGGCTTAGTTGAGAGGGGGGTCATTTATTTTTCCCTAAAAAGATCTCATGATAATGTGTAAAGAAAACCAAAATATCTTCAATGGGGGGGGGGGGGGGCTTGTAAGTAACGACTAACAAATAAGAAACAAATTTCAACACCTGAATAAATGTAGCATTCTACACAATGGAGGTAGTTTTTAATGAGTATTTCATACCCCCTCAATTTGTTGTTACAATATTTCATACCCCATCAAACGAGTCAGAAACATTTTCATACCCCATTAAAATACACTCCGCCCAGGGGTTGTAGATGCTTTATGACCAGTCCCTTAAGGCTCCAAAAAGTTGTTTTCGTGTTGACAAAACTCTTATAGTTTTTGTGCCGCCATTTTGTTTTTCCTTCTCACTGTATATGAGCTGATACACGGCGAGTAGCACAACCAATCAGATTGCAGAATAGCTCATATACGGTGGATGACTATATTATAATGGCATATATCGCGGGGGATGTATCGTATGCTCAAATTTTCCGCGGTCTATTTCCGATTTCATGTTTTTGTGTAGCATTTTATTCCTCGACATTTCAGTAGAGAGCATTTCAACCACTATCTATTTAATTAAGAGCTTGATATATAACAACCTCTTACACAGGCTTTTCCCTCTTGGGAGAAAAAACCCTGTTTTCCTCTGGTCACGTGTCACGCAGATTTTGCGTGGTAAATTGAAATTTGCCGTAGGGTAGCGGGCAGAGGAGTGTATTGTCTAAATTATATAAAATTCTAAATTCGAATATATATGTTTTGGTTTCGATCGCAATTCGCAAATCCTAATATTTCTCCAGTATGCATTTGATAAATCTTAAAAGATTGAAACTAATCACACCCTGTTGTCAAAGATATGGAGTATTAGATTACATTTCAAGCGTGGAGTCCTTGTCAAATTTCGCTTACTCATTCAACCGCGTCGATGGCTAGCAAAACGCCGAAAAAACTCTACAGCAAACGAAAGGAATCGATAGCTATTTCACGCTGCAGACTTTGTAACTGTGTTGCTGACCCAGGACAGAGTAAAAATCTCTTTGGGTCACATAATCAGACGATTTTACGCAACGCGGAGATCGTTTATGGTGGTGAGTTGCCACAAGACAGTAACCTTTCCTCATTTGATATGTGCGCCGTGTGTAAGGAGGCTGAATAATTTCATTCTGTTCAAAAGTACCATCACAGAAACCCAGCGATTGTTACACGAGGACGTTCGCACAAAACGTTGTGTCGAATTATCGCCGTCTGTCGCCAAACCGGCAGCCAAAGTCCGAGCACTGGGAGTTCTCGTCGACGTAGTATCGACTTCAATATTGCTAGTGGCGAACAATCTGGTAGTGTTAGTTCTACAGCATTACCTTTGCATGTAAATATATTTAAATGTTTTGTTTAATATCAGGCAATTCTATTATACTCTATTTTTACTCATGGCATATTTAGCGCTATTAATGAATCACGTTATTCATGAATGATTCATTCATGCATATCTAAATGTTGCAAACAATAGTTTCATTCATGATTTCGTTTGTAAGGGTGTTAAAATGTTATAAAATGTGTCATAGCATAAATATTATGTAGTAAATTAAATCTGAACAGCTATTTGATATAGATATGTCTATATTCTTATTTAAAGATTGGTGAAGTCTTGGTCAATGCAAACAAGGAACTCATTGAGGTTGCCAGAAGAAGTGAGCCATCTGTTCTGAGACAAAGAGGCTTTGATGGTATGTCAGCTGAAGGTTGGATGTCAGAGGTTTTGGAAGAGCTGGCAACCAGATGTCCTGTTGTGAACAACATTCTATCTTCTCTAATCGAAAGCAACATCCAGCGAGAGAAGAAGAATCCTGGCATCTGGTTAATTTATGGCATCATGATGTTCTTACGGTGTCATGAATTAAGCAGAATTCAAAGAATCAATTCAGTTCTGTTGGTACAAGGTCAAGCATCTGTTAATGTAAGTCATTCTTTACAGTCAATGTTGTATGCCTCTATATGTTCCGACAGAGTGTGTCGCACTGTGGGCTGTTTTTAATATATGATTCTGCTTTGTCCATATGGAGTGGAGTTTCAACTGTGCACCCAAATGATGCATTCTGTGTCAGGATAAAACTGCAGTTGAATCATGACATGTAGGTAGGACTGTAAAATTATAATATACATAGAAAGTATTCAAATGTTCAATCATTCATTTGTGTTTCACATATAACCACAATAGAACTGTCTTCTGTGTAAGAAAAATATAGAAAGGTGCACTTTGGGAATAGATTTTGCTAACTTGAAGCGAGTCAGTTGTGAGGAATGTTATTGTTCTTCAAGCAATTTTTGCATATTCAAATGATGATTGAACAGTTGATATATATATTTCAATTATTCCAGTCCCGGCTACATGTCATGATTCAACTGCAATATTATCCAGAAACGCTTGGCTTATTGAAGCTGAACAGTCCACTTAGCCAACTGGGCACTACCCAACTCACTCCACCCTTCGCTACTTAGGTAAAGTTATATTAAAATTATATTTCACACAGGGGTTTCACGTTAGCAGTATTTTTTTAAAAAATGTATCTCTGTGAATCTTGCAAAATTTTATTCCAATCGCTTTTTGCATATAAGTGTGTTTAATGCATTTGAAGTTACAGTGGCAGACATTTAGGTTAAAACCACCCTTTTGTTGCTGCAAATCTCAGTTCGTTATTTACATTTAAAATGTATTGCAAATTTAATTAATAAGGCTTACATGGTTGCTATCATTAATACAGTTTAATAATCAGTCTAAGGCTTTTGACATTATTGAGGGAGGGGGTTACATAAATAATATAAATTATATTATGTTGTAATCCTGGACAAAGCATCTGTGACAATTCCAACTATTTATTCAACTTTATTATTATTGTAAAATAAGTAACCACCTCTCCCTTTCCCCTGCCGTTCAATGTTGATTACCGTATACCCCCATGATATAGTCATGTAGTATGTTCAACATTGTTTTGAAGGGAGGGGGAATTTAATAAGAACTATTGCTGTCATATGGCAAGTAACATCAATAAGAATGAGTGTCTCGGATGGTTTCACCCAGGATTGTAGTAAATTAGTAAATAGTCACAGAAGGTATATATGATAAGAATAGGTGGGCCAATTTGGCCGGTAGGCTAAGTTTACCAGCAAACTAGGGTGCATGATGGTGATACAGTAACAACATTATTATGGCTGCCTAAACAATATTCCTTTGCATAAATTATTCTGTTTTCTGTCACAGCAACTGTATATATAGTTTTGCTAATATCTCAAACATGCGGTGCCAGTGTGGGTAGAGTATAGCAAATACTGGCGGTTGACTGTTGTGTAAAACCACCTGAAAAAATATAATGAGAACTTCAACGTTTCTGATCAGAAGGCCCTTCGTCTGAAGTTAGTAGGCCACATAATCCTGGCTGAAAAAGCTGGGATCATGTATACTGGTAAAGTACAGTCCAGGTTGGCATGTACTGTACATCCATTCCCATGGGGTTGAAAGACATGTTGACATATTGGTTTACATTTATGGCCAATATTTATTTGCCAGGTTCTATCTACAATTTGACAGCATGTCTAGAAAATATGTAGTTTACAGTCTTTAAAGATTTAGCCATAGATAGATGATAGATAGATAGATAGTTTATTAAACATAATTACATAGCAGCCCTGGGGCTGAATTGCGTAATTAATTTACAATATAATATAATTTAATAACAATATAATAGTTAAAAAAAGTATGCTATAAAAACTAAAGTGTATCTAAGAATTATTAAAATTACATCGTAGGAATAAAAGTTTTCTGGTAACGAAGAGTTTTACATTTAACGTTAAATGTTCTTTTATGCTAAGGTCATAATTTGATTGGTGTTCTGGCGGAAGTAATTTATACAATATAGTAATTTATCTTACTAAATAAATTGTCACACAAGTCTTTTCTTCGACTTTGTAACGTTGGAAGTTGGAATTTTTCCAGATTGTCTTGGTATGAATTCCCGAGAGATAAGATTGAAAGCACACGTTTTTGAATCCTTTCCAAATCATCAGATAGATACTTTGGAAGCGAGTGATGGAAGACCGGAGCACAATACTCAAGAACTGATCTAATACAGGTACAGTAAAACAGTATAATATCTTGATCAGGCACTCGAGCTCGTTTGAGTAGGACAATAAAATATAAGCGTTTATTAGACCTTTTTATAACTTCGTTAATATGTTCGATCCAAGGAAGATTATTGATACAGACACAGTTACAAAGTTAAGATCTTAGCATGGTTGACAACGTCAAACTCCCTCCCCTCTATGGAAATGGCGTCAAACGAATGTTTTTGTTTCTTAAAATCAATGATCATTTCCTTGCACTTTTCAATATTTAATTGCAGCTTGTTTTCGCATGACCAATTCTGGACAAGTTCGGCACCACTCTCGATCGTACTACAATCCCCTTTATTTACAATTTCTGCAACATTAGTGTCGTCCACATATTTGCATTTATTTGCAATGGGAAACGTGATATCGTTTATCATCAACAGAAAAAGCCACGGTCCAAGTTTAGTACTTTGGGGGACACCTGACAGTATATTACCCCATTCGGAAACACAATCATTGGCCAGTTTAAATATTCAATTTATGCAAAGCAATAAATTGTGGTTAATGATGTAATATGTTCAAGAAGATTCCATTTGCCCTAAGGCCTTGCCAGTCTGTCAACACAATTAGTGCATGCACCAAATGTAGCTCAGGGAAAGCTCAAATACCTTGATAGAACAAGGCGTTTATTCTCGTGTCTGTTAATAAATATAAAATATGATAAGAAATTGAACTTTGGCAACTTAGCATGTGAACAACTGATGCAAACTTGGGCCTAACCAATCAAAAGCTCTCCTAAAGATAGCTGTCACCATCATGCATACAAGGTCCTCTTTGTATTAAAACATTTGGGTACAGTTTATGCGTCTCCTACTCATTCGCAAGATTTCAGTCAATTATTGTAAACAGTGCTAGTGAAATTTTTCAAAAGTTTGTTTCAAGGTATCAAACCTTGTAACACAAAAAACAACAAAAAAAAAACATGTAAAGATTACATTGAGAGCAAAGGCTGTACGGCTTCTGGATGGAAAAGAATAACAAATCTTGGTTCGAACCTCAGAAGGAAGACCATGTGGAATTTTGCGCAATGTTACACAAGTTGAAGAGGATCGGTTTCGCTGCAGTACACAACCACCAATATCAGAGAGACAAATTGTGCCAGAGTTGTGAACTAATATAGGTTTATTCCTGCACAAGAACGGCTGGCGTACCTTTCATATTCAGACTTTGCCATATGGAAATCACCCAATTTGAAGAGGACAGCTTGCATTGCTGATGCAACCACCAGGCCAGGGACAAATTGCCTGGTCAGGAACGATATGTTTTACCTACTCGGTTGAACGGCCGCGTAGTTCTTCATCTCGGCACGAGATTATTTTTCCCTCAGACATTACAAGCTCCCCTCTGTTCTGAACCTGGGAAATCGCTGTCGCTCCTAATCTTATTTCTGGCACCCCAAAACCGAGGTGAGTTCGTTTCTTATTGTTATAACTATCGGTGTACTTCTTTAACGTGTTACAGTATGCTATTTATCTAGACTAGACTAAATGTTTTAATGTGATCCTCTGCATGAATGTAATATACGCTTGTCTGGTTTAGCGTATTCTACTTCCTCTCAACCTCGAATTTCTAGCTTTTAATATGATCCTACACTGTATATACCTGGTTAATCACAATTAAATGGTCACCATAATTTCTTGTCTAAGGTATATATAGTGCTATGAATCTCATGTTTAGTATGTTTTGAGTGCATTATGCTACTTATCTGAAACTCGCTGAATTTCTAGCTTTTTAGCTTTTAATATGATCATACACTGAATACATGATTATATATATATGCTCTTGCTTGGTATAGTGCTATGCGAATTACCTCATATTGAAGTTATGTTTTATAATTGTGTTACGCTATTTATCTCAATCTCTAACGTGACTAGCTTCCAATAGGATCCTATACCTGACTATATATATGGCGCCTCCTTAGTCCTGGTATAGTGCCATGAGTCTCGTGTTGCCTGACGTACTGGTACTATGCTACTTATCGCAACTCACATTTCTATAGCTTTAATATGAGTCCTATACATTGCATGAATGTACTGTTTAAAGCGTTTTCATGCGTTTTTCTATGCTAATTATCTCGACCCGAATTTATAACCTTTAATATGATTCTATACATGAATATACTCTTGCATCTGGTCACGAGTCTCGTGTTTCAGTTGTTTTATGTAGCTATCGCATCTTGAATTTATAGCTTTTAATCATGATCCTATATACATGAATATACTAATCTTGTCTGGTATGAGCCTCACGTAGCTTTATGTACTGTACTACCTATCTCAATTTTCATACCTACTAATATGATCCGTACATGAATCTACTCTTGTCTGGTGTATGGTGCTACAAAGGCTCTACCTATCAAACCTCGAATTTTAAAACCATTATCCTGAGCCACTATAATGGCTCTTGTCACAGTATATTGCTACAGTGTCATTAGTCACAAAGTATCTAAAGCTAGAGGATCTTAGCGCATATTGTATACAACTGTCATATCATGATGGATGGTCATGTGAAGCTCTAAACAACGTATTTCAAATATTTTTCTTTTACTATAACTTTCTGTTACTGCCACATACGTTCCAGTGGCAGGTTGCTTGACCACAAATCATGAAGTTATGAACATCAAAGCATTTCCGTCCTTATGATTTCCTATTTCAGGAAATCTGTCAACGATTACTTTGTATCACCACTGGCGTTACAAACAACCCAGGCACTGTAAAATGTTATTGGATAATGGATACTTCTGTCTCTGCATTGCTGGGTCATAATTCCGTGTTGAATATTCATTGGTATACATAAAATCACCCCCTTTCACCAAATTTCCACCGCAGTGTACTTGTTTTCCTTTCCATTTTCTGTTGTAGTAGACAAAGTAAAGCACGAAAAGTACAGATATGAATGAAACCTGGCGATGTTAATTCCCACCAGATTCCACATCCAACCTAATTTGCTGCATCATCATTTGAACGCTAGATTATGAACTGTAGTGCGTTTGTTGTATGATCTTTATTGTTTGCATTACATGCATTGCAGAATATTGTGTACTGGGGCTCAGCTAGATTTACACGCTTAAACTTAAAATATTGATATAATACACAAGATCAAGCCACAATCTTGGGGCTTGTAATTTAAACTTGCTACGTTAAAAGTCATTCATGCTTCTCGTCGGACTGTTCATCATACTTAGCATGATGCTGCGTAATGTCGATGATACTTATTTGATTGTAAGATAGTGGAGCTATGTGGGGAACTGCTGGAGGTGTGGCTACCATGTTTCCTGTACTGCAGGTTTCTAGCTCCTGATTATCAGCTAGCATAAGTGTTGGCACCATGGCTGCACGGCGCATTCTAATATTAGCCCTCGTTTCCGATTCCTTCTCGCGCCAAATACGTACGTTTCCTTTTGAGCATGGAGTAATAACTGATGAAAATTACTTTCGAAATGGGTCTTCATAATAACAACCGTACATAATTTATATTCGCCTTTTTGTTTCGCGCTACAAGTTTATAACATACAAATAGAACTCAACTGGATTTCAGCATGAAATGAATATATCGATGCATCGAAGGGCAAAACACACTACGTAGAAAAAATTCAGCTCATTAAAAATTACAAGCTGTTTATACAGCTCCGACTTTAAAACCCATTTCTGTAATGTTTTCATCCCATTTCTGCTTCCACGCATTTTATAAATATGCGTAATTAATAAACTCGGCTCGGCTTCCGGGGCGGAAATGACAATATGTAATTCGTACAGATTGTAATTAATGAAATTGCTGTCCTTTAGGACAACGCTACCATACGTGAAGTGCTTTTACAGGTCATTCAGGTCAGAAGTAAACCCTAATTGCCGACCTAGAGACTCGATGGGTCAGTCGCACGCCAGTTGAGTACCCACCGCCAATGGTTACATTCACCAGTCCAGCTAGGACTCAGTTTCGGCAGGCTGACCTGTTGGCGAAGAGCGAACTATGAGTTCGGTAGTCACGAATTTTTTTGCTAAAATGGCATGATCAATAGGTCCGGCCTTCCCTGCAATCTAGGAGCATGATCCTTACAGCGGCACCAGTGGCATCTGTAGTGACGCCTTATATCAACGAAATTAGAACATATTGAGTAGAGGACTTTGGGATCAGCTCCAAACTGGTCAGGTCGATAATAATTGAAGGATGGCAGGACGAAATATATGTAACTACAATAAACTCCTCTGCGACTTTTGAAATTGCAGGTGTGAGTGATATTGGTCTAAAATTGCTTACGGCGTTTGTCACAGGTTTATTTTAACTAGGGGAGAAATGTTCGCTGTTCCAAGCTGACAGGAGATTTTTGTTCGGCAAGTACAGTTCAGTACGGTGCGGACAGGTTGGGCAAGGATTTCTGTTCGTTTAGCAACCAGTTTGGCAAATCATCGGGACCTCACGCTGCAGGGATTTGTGGATTTCTTTAACGCACGATAGACATCATGTTCGGACAGCACAGGGGTCAAACTCATCGTCGTAGGGAATGGATTGTAAGTTGATAAGCTTTCATAGGCTCCAGGAAGGCGTCGTTAATAAGATTAGCAATTGCAAAGGGAATCAAAAGTTCTCAATTTGGTAAAGTTGGAGTTTGGATCAAATTCTCAGGGCAACTCTCAGTAGTAGTCATACCTGCAATTTTTTTAAATCTGCTCCACCATCGACATTTTTGGACTCCTTTAAATGCTGTACGTTTGTTTAATTCATAGAATGTGTTAGGTACATACACAGTACATCTGGGTACATTACCAAGCTAAGCGAGTTAACCAATTTTTTGCCACGTCTCTTTATGGCTATTTATCCATAATCATTGCACAGGGCTATAAAGGTGGCAGTGTAATATCATGATTATGAAGATGTCAGATATTTCTACTGGTCAGATATTTCCAACTAGCATAAAAAATGTCATGTCAGAGAGTGTATTGCTGTGCAAAAATGTGGATACATGTTTTGGACATGTATTGCATCTAAACAACTACGCAATTCATCAGGTTAAATTGTGAATAATAATAAACTATTAAATGGTCATACATGTACAACCATTGATGTTACAATTACATTTACTCATATCTGCTGTTCTAATGTGTCCTTTGTAGTGTATTGCTGGTTTGAATAAATATATAGGTTATGCCTTGAGCCCACAAGTAATACAAATTTCCTGGATGACATTGTAAGCATTTCTTGATCAAATGCTGCTGAGCTGGTGAAGTCTGGGGCGCAAGTTTGTGTATGTCTAGACAATATTTACTGGGAGGAAAAGGCGCATGATATGAGGCAGGATGTTCAAAACCGGAGTGTACATGCGGTTGCTACGAGCATTACCTTCAACCAGAGTTCTGACCAATGTTTACCTGACTCTGGTCCACAGCAGGATCTCAGAAAATGCAATGTCAACATTAAAGTGACTGTCAATGATGCAGAATTAAAAGGCGAGAAGCGATACAGAAATTGTTGCAAAACTTTTGTTTAAGACGTTTTAGCATTCACCATGTTTGAATCATATACACCTCAAGCCATAACTATGCCAATGCCAAAGAAATGTCGCTAAAGTCTGAAGTTATCACAATGCCCAGTGTTGATGAAAGATGAAAAGGAAGTAATTCGGACTGTGGTGATGTTTTGGACCAACTAGAAGAGTGGACATAAATATATTCAGCTGCTGGACTGTGTTTGACAATGGAACCTGAATCAGTGATGGAAACGCCTATAGTGGAACCACCTCCCGACCAGATCGAAAACCTGCCTCCCGTCCCACCAGCTGTATCGAGTGATCCATTGTGGTGTGAATACCATGCTTTGGAATCAACTCACTCGTGTTAGGTTTGCTGGCGCAAAGATTACGTGCTGGGTGCCATTCAGCAAACAGAGATTGGATCATCTCTATCCTTGCTGCATTGTGGACTGGCATACAAGAGAAGTTATCTGAAGGTACCAGACGCTACCATAGTTACTATGCTACAATATACTAGTGTATTGGGCTGTTCAGAAATATTTGGCTGTTAGAGTCCTTTGCGATAGGTGGATTGCAGGCGATTCTAGTTTCTTTTCTTCAGAAACTCACAAAACCAAAATGAGAATGGAAATTGTGCATGCTTTCATCAATGACATGTTCTTCTACGTCTTTATTAGACCAGTTGTCAGTACAACCTCTGCTCCAGCGAATCATTAGATGCCTGGGGAGTTTTCCTTTGCCATCTTTTTGGTTCTCGTTTGGGTCGTTGAAGATGTTTAAGATATTTTGTATGGTCTCCATCGCAGCTTGCTTGCAGTGAAAAGGAAATCTGAATATTTTCGTAGACCAGTTCCCACGTCATTTGGAGAGGAGGATTTCGGCCAGTCATTCAATTTCTTCCGATACGCGTCTTGCTATTATGATGGATTCACATAACGACCAGACAACGAATTTCTTTGCACGAACATAGACATCTTCTGTGCGTAGCGACACAAATCGACGAATGCACTCCTTCGCGCTTCCCATGGTATATCTTCCCAGAGAGTACAATCTTTGATAGGGTTCTTTAACTTTCGCTGGCGATTTGTTTCAAACGACTAATAACCAAGTGGGATAATGTATTTGGATCCACCTTAAAACCTCTACAGCTCTGGTAATGGAAGCGTGTCTCTGCCTCTGTATGTTGCTGAAAATTATGTCTGCCAGTTTGTTGAAGCGTATCTTGATTTGAATCATTACGAGTTTCAATAGCCATATTGTTTGCCAATCATGTCACTTCGATCACAAGGTGGTCCTGTCATAGAGCAAAGGGCGATGCGATGACTGTATAGGCATTGGCAGTACTTTGACCCACGCTTTAGCCTTAGGTGCGAAAGGAGTTACAAATGGATTTGAGTTGAACCAGGTGGCGGAGAAAGGGTTGTGATTGTCTTGAACTCTTGTTCCTAATTCCGCGAGTCTTGGAAACCTGTCTCTGTTGGTGTTAAAACTCAAACGCTGCATGTTAACATTGAAGCTTGACTAGGAATTGCAGCATTGTTTGCTTTAGAATTGTTTTCTTTAGCATTGTCAACTTGACACTCGTTACGTTGATCAGACACGTGTACCTAGAAATTCCAACGATGGCGTAACTTTCAACGAATTCTATTTGCGGACTCGAGATAGCTATTGAGAAGCTCACCGAGTGATGTTACCTTGAGACAGTTCAGGAATTTCTTTGTTGTCTTCGTATGTGGTACGAGCCTGCTGCCATTAGCGATTCTCCGTTATGTAATTGCATTGATTTCCGGCCTTTGTCACTGCTGAATTCCTTTTGCAATTCCAAATCGCTTTAATTCTGCTTCCTTTTATGCTTCGGCTTGAACAAAATCTAACTCAGTCTTCCAGTCTCGCCGCTTTGCCCGCCATCTCATTCACGCTTTGAGGACGTATCCAGATGGTGACTTCGACGTTCCTAGATCTAGGATAAGAACGGCTATTGAGTCGAGTCTTCCGACCGTGACGGGTGAAGTTCAATAATTCTCTCGTTGATTTGTTTAATTAGCACTGTCTTGTCGCTTCCTCAATTTGTCCTCTTTGCCTTCGGACGATCGTACATTTCGCTAACACAGCATCGTCAAAAGTCTTCCTGCGACAACTGATTGCATAGCTCTTCATAAACAGGCCAATAAAAGAAACTTCCTTTTTGGAGACTCAAGCTTGACCTCGTTCATATTGCAACACGTTATATCAGCGAGTCGGCAAGTACGGATTCTGTTCTGCTTGTTTATTTTCGCTCAGACTCTCTCTTGGGACGACCATTCTTTTCTTAACTGCTCGATACGGTATGATCTTCCTTTGTCTGTCAAGTTCGAACGCGTTTAAGTCCACTGACTTCGTCTTGTCGATTTGCTGTGGTTTCAACGGACTTTCTTCATTGTGCTCGGTTGAAGCAACTGCTTGCACATCATAACGTCAAATAAGTTTTACTGTTACTGGCTACTGTATTTCGAATAGTGGTTCCGCCGTGAAAAATATACTGAACCACTCCTTGTTTCCAATAATTCTTTATTGTGGACGTAAAAACTACATAAAGGATAACAGAAATTGTATGAATAATAAACGCTAAGTATTAACATTGAAATAAAGCACATAAATAATATCCATAGCTGCGGTGTATTTGACATTCCTCATAGGCGTAGCTATATTATCCTTCGTTATTCTCCTTCGTTAATCTCCTTTAGTCTATTCCTTAATTTAGACTGATAATTTAAACTTTGTTCCTTCAAAAACTAACCCGCAACTAACCAGTATTATATAAGTTAGTTCATTTAATAACCTAGTCCGAATATTATAATCCCGATTAGCATAAATCTACTTAGGATTTACATATGCAAATGCTAGTAGTTTACACCAAGTGTACCAGAGTTGTAGAAATTAAGTGCATGAAGTTATCCAAGTGTACTAAGTTGCCAGGAGTGCACTGAAGTTATCCATTAATGCCAAGTTATTGGGAAATGCATGAAAGTTATCAGAAGTGTACCGAAGTTGCCAGAAGATGCGTAGAGTGATCCAAGTGTACCAAGTTATATAGAAGTGCATGAAATTATCCAGTGTACCAAGTTCATCGAAGTGCATGAAGTGGTAGAAGCTTAAGTGTATTGCCAAGATTATTGAAGTGCATGAAGTTATCGAAGTGTACCAGAGTTGTAGAAGTGCATGAAGTTATCCAAGTGTAATGCCCAAGTTATTGGAAGTGCATGAAGTTATAGAGAGTGCACCAAGTCATTTGAAATGCGATTAAGTTATCAAAGTGTACCAGAGTTGTAGAAGTGCATGGAAGTAATTAGACGAAGTGCGCCAAGTTGTAGAAGTGCATGGAAGTCATCCAAGTGTGCAAGTGCTTTAAGTTGGCAAGAAGTGTAGCCCAGAAGTTAGTACCAGAGTGTACCAAGTTGTACCAAGTGTAAGAAGTCAATCAAGTGTACTAAGTGTACCAAGTGTGTAAGTTGTAAAGTGCATGAAGTTTAATAAGTGCACCAGGATTGTAAGTGCATGAAGTCAATCAGAATGTACCAGAAGTGTACCAAGTTGTGAAAGTGCATGAAGTTATCCAAGTGTACCAAGTTGTGAGAAGTGCATGAAATTATCCAAGTCATACAAGTTGCTCGAAGTGCATGAAGTGGTAGAAAGTGGTACCAAGTTATTTAAGGGTGCATGGAAGTTATCGAGTCAGTGTACCAAGTTGTAAGTGCTCAGAGTGCATGTGAAGTTATCCAGAAGTGTACCAAGTGTAACACCAAGTTGTACAGAAAGTGCATGAAGTTAGCGGGAGTCAACAAGTTATAGAGAAGTGCATGAAGTCATCCAAGTGTACCGAGTTGTAGAAGTGCATGAGAGTTAGCGAGAAAGTGCACCAAGTTGTCAGAAGTGCATGAAGTCATGTCAAGTGTATTGCCAAGAGTGTGCAGAAGTGTGCCAAGTGCACCAAGTTGTACCAAGTTGCAAGAGTGTGAAGGGCACCAAGTTGTAGAAGAGCATGGGATTGTCCAAGTGTACCAGGATTATAGAAGTGTCATGCTGAGAGTTAGAGAAGTGTACCAGAGTTATCAGTGCATGAAGTTGGCAGAAGTGCACCAAGTTGTAGGAATGAAGTGCATGAAGTTGTCCAAGTGGCTTTCAAGTTAGCAGGAAGTGTGAAGTTGTAGAAGTCTACCAAGTTATCAAGTATGAAGTTAGCCAGAGTGCCAAGTTGTAGAAGTGCATGGAAGTCATCCAAGTGTACCAGAAGTGCAGGTGTACCAGGTGTACCAGAAGTTGTAGAAGTTAGCATGAAGTCATCCAAGTGTACCAAGTGTACCAAGTTGTTGATGTGCCAAGTGTACCAAGTGCACCAAGTTGTAGAAATTGCCAAAGTGCCAAGTGTACCAAGTGTACGCAAGAGTGTACCAAGTGTACCAAGTGTACCAAGTGCTTGCCAAGTGTGCAGAGAATGTACCAAGTGGCCTGCCAAGTGTACCAAGTGTACCAAGTGTACCAAGTGTACCAAGTGTAACCAAAGTGTACCAAAGTGTACCAAGTGTACCAAGTGTGCAAGTGTGCCAAGTGTACCAAGTGTGCAAGTGTACCCAAGTGTACCAAGTGTTACCAAGTTAGTACCAAGTGTACCAGAGTGTACCGCCAGTGTTTTTAAGTGTACCAAATTATTGCCAGAGTGTACCAGAGTGTACCAAGTGTACCAAGTGTACCAAGTGTTCAAGTGTGCCAAGTGTACCAAGTGTACCAAGTGTGCCAAGTGTACCAAGTGTACCAAGTGTACCAAGTGTACCAAGTGTACCAAGTGTACCAAGTGTACCAGAGTGTACAAGTGTGCCAAATTATTACTGCCAAGTGTACCAAGTGTACCAAGTGTAGCCACCGTGTACCAAGTGTACCAAGTGCCAAGTATGTGCCAAGTGTACCAAGTGTACCAAAATGCCAGAAGTGTACCAAAGTGTGCCAGAGTGTACCAGAGTGTTACCAGAAGTGTTACCAGAAGTGTTTTAAGTATTGCCAAGTTAATACAAGTGTACCAAGTGTACCAAGTATTACCAAGTGTACACAAGTGTACCAAGTGTGCCAAGTGTACCAAGTGTACCAGAGTGTGCCAAGTGTACCAAGTGTGCCAAGTGTACCGTGTGCCAAGTGTACTTAAGTGTACCAGGAGTGTACCAAGTGTACCAAGTGTACCAAGTGTGCCAGAGTGTACCAAGTGTACCAAGTGTACCAAGTGTACCAGATGTGTGCCAAGTGTACCGTGTGCAGAAGTGTATAAGTGTGCCAAGTGTACCAAGTGTACCAAGTGTACCAGTGTGCCAAATTAACAAGTGTGCAAGTGTACCAGTGTACTAAGTGTACCAAAGTGTACCAAGTTGTACCAAATTATTTGCCAAAGTGTACCAAGTGTACCAAAGTGTGCAAATTATTGCCAAGTGTACCAAGTGTACCAAGTTACTTTCCAGTGTACCAAGTGTGCCAGAGTGTACCAAGTGTACCAAGTGTACAGTATGCCAAGTGTACCGTGTGCCAAGAGTGTGCCAGAGTGTACTGCCAGTGTACCAGAGTGTTGCCAAATTATTGCCAAGTGTACCAAATTAACCAAATTGTACCAGTGTACCAAGTGTGCTGCGACCTTGCCAAATTATTGCCAAGTGTACCAAGTGTACCAAATTAATGCCAAGTGTACCAAGTGTACCAAGTTGTGAAGTGCATGAAGTATCCAAATGTACCCAAGTTGTAGAAGTGCATGAAGTCATCCAAGTACGAAGATATCAAGCACATATATTATATGGCGACTATATGCAGGGCGACTATATGCATATGTAATGTATATGCATATGTGTATGTACACGACTATATGCTATCGTACCATGAAGTATAACACAGGTGCATGAAATTATCCAAGTGTACCAGGTTGAGAAGTGCATGAGTCATCAAGTAGAGATATCCAGTACATATATATGGCGACCTTAGCAGGGCGACTATATGCATGTGTAATGTATATGCATATATATATGCGACTATATGTATCATGCATGAAGTATATACCCTTATTTTAGATTCACACTATATCGAATATGACTAGCTTAGTTTTAATGTGACTGTATAAATAATATTATCATAATGAAACCTTGATCGCTGGTTAAGGTTCCACACTAAACAATGTAAGAGGCACCCAGAAAAATTTTGCGAGATAATCTAATTGCCATGGTCGCGATTTTCATGAGTCGCAGGTATTTTTCACGCAGGTTGCGGAGGTATTTTTCATGAGTCGTATTGTGGTCTCATGTCGGAATTTCCGGATCTGTTCTAGTCGTCACGTTCTTTCCCAGGGGCTGTATTTTTGTATAAAATTCCAAATTAAATACCAATATCTGCTGTTTTCTCTCAACATAATTTTATGTAAACACGGAATCTGTCAGTAATGCTAATCTTTAATTAAAATCTTTTGTTAGCATCTATTCAGTGGATAAGTATTTACAGTATTGGTTTTCAAAGAGCCGTGTATATACTAAACTATGAAATACAAAATATATATAGACAAATAAGTAAAAGACTATTTACAAAAGTATCAGTATTATTAACAACAACTTTATACCTAATTATATAATCGCCATTTAAACTGACAAGATTGATAGCTTATTGTAATTTTCGATGGTTTCACTTGAAGCTCGTTCCACGACTTCGTAGCTCTATACGAGAAGCTCCTTTTAAAAATTTGTCTTAGGTTTGGGAGCGCTAATTTAGTTTGATTGCCCAACTTCTTAAATTGTAACTGTCATTTTGACATTTTGCAAACAGTTCTGCAAGATATTGAGGCAATCGACCAGTTAACGCTGAATGTCATTATTACTTCTCTTTTTTTAAAAGCTCCTCAATTGGAAGCCAATTAAGATTATATAGTATTTGTGTGGAACGAACATCGTACGTGTCCCCAGTTATCACACGCGCAGCTCTCTTTGTAATTTAAATAATTTATTAATTATCGAGCAAGACCCATCGTTCCAGATTGTTGAACAATAATTGAAGTGTGGCCACACTAAGGCATTGTCCATTTTACTAAAGTTTCTCTAGGGACAAATGATCTTGCCCTTTTCAAAGAAACGATCTTATTTGAAATTACTTTACATTGTGCATCATTGTGTTTGTCCACTTCAGTTGCTCATCTAGAATCATGCCAAGAGACTTTTTTCAGAAACAGGTTTGATATTGTTTCCCCTAATGTTAGTACTGGGCTATTTTCAATTGAATTTAGGCGATGTCTTGATCCTAGTATCATGAACTCAGTTTTTTTCATGTTTAAGGAGAGTTTATTAAACTAAGCTGTTAGCCACCTGTGAACATTCTCAATGTCTCTTTTAAGGTTGATCTCAATTTCGTGAGGAAATTATCCCTTCACAAGAAAGATTTGTGTCATCAGCAAATAAATTTGCTTTAGTTGACTCTAAGCAATTGGGAAGATCATTAATGTACAATAGAAATAGAATAGGACCAAGGTTAGAGCCTGTGGTACCCCGCATCTTATTTCTCTAGCAGATGACATCTTGCCATTCACAGAGCAAATTTGACTTCTGTCTTTAAGGTATGAATCGAACCATTTAAGGCTAGTCCCTCTAATACCGTATAATTTAAGCTTCGATAAGAGGATGTGGTGATCGACAGTATCGAAAGCTTTTTAAGATCAGAAATAAAACTCCGCTAAGTGAACCTTTGTCCATATTATACAGCCATTCGTTCGTGGAGCTAAGAAGCGTAGTTTCCGTAGAATGTTGGGGACGGAAACCAGACTGTTGCTCCACAAGAATGTTATTTAGTGTCATAAATGATCTTAGCTGTTGATATACCAGTTTCTCAAAAGTTTAGCCACGACAGAAATTACAGATATTGGCCTGTAATTTCCGCAGTCAGCCATATTTCCTTCCTTAAAGACTGGAGTCACTTTCTAGCTTCCAATCGTCAGGAAAATCGCCCTTTGAAGAGATACATTGAAAATGTTAACCAATGGCTCAGCAATGATATTGGTTGCATCTTTTAGTAGTCTTATAGTGATTCCGTCAAGCCCTGGAGATTTTTAGATTTAATATGATTTTAGTGCATCTATTGTTTCTTGAATCATGCATGTAATGCTTGTAAGTTAAATGAATTATATGAGCAAGTCACGAAGCTCGATTTGATCAATATCATTACCTATAATTTAATCAGACAGCACGCGCGCGCGCGCAACCAATTGTTAAAAGTATTCATTGAAACTGTCTGCAATTTTATCATCGTCAGTTATAACTCGATCATTGATATTCAATTGTTTAATCTGTGTAGCTTGCCAACTTTCTTTGCTATTTTTGGCATTACTTAACTTTGTTTTAAAATATTCTTCTTTAGTCTTTTTTATGAGACTATTTAATTTGTTCTTACACTTCTTATAGGCCTTGTCATCAATTGTAGATCCTAGTTTGATCGATTGCCTTTTAAGATACTCTCTATGATAGCTCACCTGCTTTATCTGGTTTGTTAACCAGGGCTTATTTACGCGGCGCTGTCTGGCTGGTGCATGTTTATCTGCAACAAGAATTCAGTTTGAAATCGTTCCATAACGTATTTGGATCGAGACGTACCCATAGGTAAATTAAAAATCTCGTTTAAGTCACTGTTAAACTGGCTAACGTTGTAATTTTTGTATTACCTAAGTAAAAACATTTTGGTGGCGCCTTAGGGATGCTGAGCTTTCGCACAGATAAACAAGACTATGATCACTAATGCCAAGCTGTATGACTCCTGCATCTAATGTCTTGTTATCGCCAGAATAGGTGAGAATAACATCAATTACTTGATGATGTTGTACGAGTAATTCTCGTAGGAGATTGTATATGTTGTTGCAGCTGGAAGATATCAATTAAATCAAGCAATTTAGAAGTAGGTAGACTTTTAGTCTGCTCAAGAAGGTTACAATTGAAATCTCCAGTTATGATAATTTCTTTATTTTCATCGTCAAGTTGTTTTAAGAATTGCTCGAAATCGTTTAATAAGCTACAGCTGGAGTTAGGTGGTCTGTACCATGTTGAAATTAACAGCGGTTTACTTTTAGGCTTTTTGAGCTCTACGCAAAGTAACTCTAAACTATCAGGTATAAGATCTTTGCGAATGGTATAGGGTATATTATTTCTAATGTAAATTGCAACCCCTCCTCCGTTTCTATTTCGATCACGCCTAACAATATCATAACCAGGAATTTCAACTTCACCATCCAGTACGCTATCGTCTAGCCTAGTTTCATTCAGTGTTATGACGTCAAGTTTGTTTGCATATATATAGCTCGCATAATGTTTAATCAGACTAGCAATATTTAGCATACTTCAAGAGAGCCAGCGGCGTGTATTATTATCCTCTATGGGATTAATATTATTTGTATTATTATCCTCTATGGGATTAATATTATATTGGCTGCTTGTCGGTCAATTACAGTTTTTAAGATAATCTACAGTGTGTACAGGGTGTATAAAAAAAAACGCAACACTTAATATTCTAAGATATTCACTTTGTTTTCAAGCACAATAGATTTTAGGCCCCTGGGAATTTAAAATGGCTTCTAATCGCACAAATCAGCTAAACTAATAATGGTGCAGCTCACAACCGAACAACGAATTTTCATAGTTTTACAGTACAACCGAAATCAAAACACAACTGAAGTGCAAAACCTTTTTCGAGCAAGATTTCCTGATCGGGACCCTCCTCACAAAGCGACAATCTTGAGGAACGTCAGGAAATATTCGAGTGAAGGATCGAGCCTTAATCTCAACAAAGGTAATTCTGGCAGGCGAAGAACAGCACGATCGGAGGAAAACATTGCCGCTGAATTCCCAGGGGCCTAAAATCTATTGTGCTTGAAAACAAAGTGAATATCTTAGAATATTAAGTGGTTGCGTTTATACACCCTGTATAAAAAAAACTGAACCCCTTCAAATTCAAATTAGCTAACGTATTGTAGTAATTTGACAGCTCTAATCCCTCGTCAAATTAATATGCGTAAATTAAAACACAACTCACAAGTTCTTCCACACATTGCCATAGGAAATTAATAATAACTTGACGCTCATATGTACAAGGTGTTGCAAACGTATTTACAATAATTTGCTCTTCATTTTAATTCATGCTCAGATAAATTTACAACTTATTTGAAAAGACTCCTGTCAACGATAAAATAATTTGACACTTGCTCACTCGAAAAATATTTGCGAAAAAAGTCACTGCTACTAAACTTTGGGTACGGTTGTAATGTAACACCATAAATATGCGCTGCTCTGCAGTGCCAACTGACCCATTTTATCCTTTCTGTAGGTCTGAATTTAAACATATTTCTTAATTTAAAGTTTAAACATATTTCTTTTAAATTTTCTAATTTTTATTTCTTTCAGTTTTGTCCCATGAGTATACAAGACCTTGTGTTCTTACCCAACCATTAATTCAAAGCAATTAGAGCTGTCAAATTACTACAATACGTTATAGTTAATTTGAATTTGAAAGGGTTCAGTTTTTTTTGAGACACACTGTATAATGTTTTTGGCCAATTTGGCAGTTCCCTGTTTATTTAGATGAAGGCCGTAGGGATTCAGATGGTCTACTGAGATATTATTGTGGGTTATGAGTCCCCATTTGTTGTTATTGCATACCTGTAACAATTTGCGATTTAACTCTTTGACTTTGGTACCCAGGCTTGGATCGTCAGATCTTATTATAACTTAATTCCGATATCACGATCTTTAATTTCGGTGATTCCTTCTTTATTTCTTGGCACAGCATAGAAATTGACCCAGATATTTGCTGAGGTGTTTGCCGCTTTAAATCATTAGTTCCGACATGTAAGACCAAGTAGTCAGGAGATTTCGACATTGCTGGTTTTACGAAATAACTCATGTCGGCAACATTGGCTCCACGAAAGGTTTGCACTTGAACATTACGTTTTGAGCCTTTGCGCAACTTTGAGGGATTGAGGTGTTTCACCATGGAGTCACCAATGATGGCAACATTGACACGATGGTCTGTCTGATTCAGTGGGGCATCGTTGGGAATCTCCAGTCCTTCTTCTTGCTCTTTACGTGCGAACTTATCTTTTGTTCGATTTTGTTTGTCATGACGTTTTTTTGTAGTTTGGGTAGCAGTGTCTCTTCTTCGACTTTGGATACTCTTGGAAGCGGGACTACTTGCTTGATCAAAGCTTGGTTCCTCAACAGGAAGAGGCGAAACTGTTTTTGGTTGGAATAGTAATGCAATGCAATGACCGCCGTCAGCTTCATTCACATCTGAATGATGTTCCAAAATAAGTTGTTGATCTTCATGGGCAGTGACAGGTACATTTGCATTTGATGGTTGAGTGCATCCTACGTCATATAGAATAACCGGATATTTGTTATTAAACTGGCTTTCTCTTCTTCAGCACGTACGGCTTTGTCTTGTAAATCCGCCAGTACAAAGCTTAAGTTATTTACGCGTTCAGTAATCTTTTCATTCTCATCTTTAAGTCTGGCATTTTCCTTTCTAAGCCACGTTAATTCAGTATCAGAGTCTAGATGTTTTAGTTCTCTCAACTCTTTAGAGTGAACTAATAATATATCAGTGACAGAAACCATTTTAGAACTAAGTTCTTCCCTTAAAGTTTGAAGCTTGCCATCGAGAGTCTCTAAAGTGATCTCAAGGGATCGATCGCCTGCTTCGCTTCCAAAACGTTTTGCATCTGCTAGACTCCTCGTCATCGAGGCTACAGACTTTAATTTGCCTTCAATTTCTGCTCCATTTTCCCCGTTAACAGCAATAGTTTGAGATTTGGCATACCATTTGATTGCAATATCTTTCTCTTCGGTTTCGAATAGCTTCGCGTCGGCGCCAGGAGAGGACCATTTTCCAACAGTCAATTCTAGCACTTCTTGCACAAATTCCTGCAAGGCGTCAAATGAACCAGTCCAAACCAGCTTATTTTGTTGTTGATTGATAAGTCGTGTACAAAGCTTTGGTTTTCCATCTTGAGATCTTGTCAATTACCAATTACAGCACTATTAGTCGGAGCACTTGAACACACGTCCGTCTCGCTCCTAGTCGGTCTATTATTGCGCATCAATGTACGCGGTACATTAATACAAAATGCTTTACAAAATACGAAATGTATTTTGTAAACGTTTGTTAGATATACAGCAGCTTTCCTGAGACTAATTCTATAAACTTGAAAATCACATGCTGTAGTCAAAACAGTACAACAAAACTGTTGTAATTAACGCTTCTATCTAAGTTGTTTCAGCATACTTACAGAAAATGAGGTTATACTCGAAGACTCGAAGTTATACTCTAGATCACTGCAGGAACCACTGCGATTATAAATGCCGAAATACTTTGATAGAAGCGTTAATTAAGCAACAGTTTTGCTGTACTGTTTTGACTACAGTATATGATTTTCAAGTTTATCGAATTGGTCTCAGGCAAGCCGCTGTATATCTGACAAACGTTTACAAAATACATTTCGTATTTTGTAAAGCATTATATTAATGATGAGATTCCGTGTTTACATACAATTATGTTGGAGAAAACAGCCATATTGGTATTTAATTTGCAATTTTATACAAAATACATCCCCAGGAAAGAACGATGACTAGAAATTAGATCCCAAAATTAGACCCTCATGACCCGCGAAAAATACCCGCGACCAGCGAAAATACCGCGACAATTCGATTATCTCAAAATTTGCATATGCATGAATAGATATGATCCACTTGTTAGGCTAACGTGAAAGCGTAAAAGGATTTGATTTCGTTATATTAGTTTTATGCAATGGTTGGAAGCTATTCTAAATTTTGGACACAGAAATGACCTCTATATCTACGGAATATTAAATCTCTGAAATGCACATCATTTCTAGTATTTTTAGTTTAGATGATAGTGCATCCGTAATGACGCAAAAGGCGGAACAAAATACTCAAAAGAACGGTTGTAGGACTTTTTAACTTTTAATAATAAAAGATGGATAAAATAGAGTTTGAAAATCAATAGCTCATTTTAACACTTGTCATTTCTAAATTTAATTTTACCGAATATTTATTCATTGAGTTTGTTTACAATTTCGAAGCACGATAATGTTCCGAGACAAGCTAGTGCAAGAGCCCTCTTGGGCACTCAAAAGCGTGTAAGGCAATTTTATCCAGCTACACGAAAACTCATTGTTATATATGTACATGTCTTCTATTCCTAGGCTGGCTAATAACACTATGAACGTGAAAGTTCACCCACAAGACAAAGCTAACTTCATCTCTAAATTAACCCTGTGGTGGATTGTTGATTTATTGTGGAGAGGAAACAAAAATCCCCTAAATCAAGAAAATCTTGATCCTGTTAGAGAAGAAGACCGCGCTCAGCATCGAACTAAACGGTTGGAGAAGATTTGGAAAAATGAGAAAATCTTTGCACGTCAAGAAAAGAGAAAACCAAAACTTTGGAAAGCATTGTTGAAATATTTTACTTGGAAAGAATATGGAATTTTATGTTTTTCGTGCCTTTTTGCCATCTCAGGAATATTTTCTATCGGTATTTTGTTCTGAAGTTAATAGATGCTTTGAGAATAGTTTTTGCATGACATGCAATCCAGAAATAAGTATCTTGTCTACGTATGGGGAATGATTATTGGATCCTTAGTTGCAAATTTTGGCATACGACATTTTAAATTGATCTTACCAGTCCTAGGAATAAAATCCAGAGCAGCCCTCATGTAGGCAGTTTATCAAAAGGTAAGCATATTTATTATGCTAAGGATAATCAAAGGAAAATATTTTAAATCTCTTATATTTGTCTTCGAAGGAAAAATTGCAAAAAACGTAAATGATCTATTAAACGCCCACTCTCGTTTTGTCATAAACGCTCCTCTCTATGAAACGCCCCTTATCTAATAAACGCCTCCCCCCCCCCCAACAAGGCGTTAGTCAGATTTCATTAAACATTTATTAGAGAAAACGCTCATCACATTATTAGTGTTAGCGCATAAGTGTAATGGAATGTGAGGACTAGGAAAATATAAAATTAGACAAAGGTATATCTTACCTTCAGGATAAATGTGATTCTCCAAGTATAAAACGCAATATTCGCCACCATTTTCCAGGCCATCACGGTTAAAAGTTCTTTGTTATGCAAATGAAGAATCATAATTTCCTTGCAAGTAAGATACCTTTGTGAAACTTCATATTCTCCTTCGTATTCTCCTTCCCAGGATTCATTATGCATAGTTTAAAATGTTAGCCTGAGCACTCAACCTTTCGTGAACAGTTAGAACCAAACCTTTAGTTTTTAAGATGAATTCTGTCGACAATCCAAGAGACTAAATTTTCGAGGTAGAGGGGGATCTGAAACAGTGTTATTTTTAACCAGCGAGCATGATTATTGAGGCGTAACAACTCTACATGGCTAATCAAAGGACGTAGATTGTTTCTGAGTGTTCAAAGATTGTCCGAGTTGTTGAATCTTGAAAATTTACTCTGATATGGTTGAGCATACATTTGGAAAAATCTGGCACACAAATAGTGAACAATTTACCGGTCCAAACGTCTTTAAAATTTTGAAATCTTTAAACATGTTTTAGATATAGAATCAGCGCAGAAACCAGAGTGTACCAGGGCTTCTGTCTTAAAAGTAGTTATTTCAATGTTTGAATCACTAAATTGTCCTAATAATTCACACAATATGACGGGCTATATTTGTGTGACCTCATTAGATATTCACTGAAAATTCTAGGCCACTGGTGACCAATTTTATCTCAACAATATGCGTTCTTTCCTTCAATAACCAGAAATTGTTAAAACATCCTCTAACATGTCAGCAACACCACCGTAGTTGTGCCTGACATCAGCTTCATTTATGCATAGCAGATGCACCATCCATTCTTAGTTTGGAGATATGAATGGCTCTGGTAATTAAAGGTTCTGTTTCTCCCAAACCTATCTTCAGGTCACAAGTCGTTGTTCTTATATGGCGTTGGGGGTAATTTTGAGGCAAGTCCGTGAATATTTCGTTTTCCAGTGGAGTACCGTTCCACTAGGAGAGTAATAGAGTCGGATAATTCAATTTGATTACGCATCTATAGAACCATCAAAGATATTTAATAATTTATTGCGAACAACATGACCGGCATGGAATCAGTCCTTTATCCACACCTTGGATGCTGTTTTTGCTCTTCAAAATTTAACTGAAACATCAAGAGCGTCATTGACCTGCTATTTTCTATAATGCGCCCAAAACCCTGCTAATATCAGCGCATACAAATCAGAGAAGTATGCTTTTTCTTCCAGGTGTTGAAATATAGTAAGACGACGATAAACGCTGGTGAAGTCATGGAATTGATATGTAACGATACGCAACGTTTAGTCACAATGGCAGACAGATTTCTTCCATATATGATTCGGAAGCTGATTTCCTCTTTTATATACATCAGTTGGCTTTTAATAGTTCTTGGTTGGAAAATCATTCCTGGTCTCCTTGTTTTTGTTTTCTCTCCCTATTTCGCATTTTAATCACAGAAATCGATATCAACTTACGACGAAATGCTTCCGACGTTGCAGAGAAACGTCTTGGATACCTACGAGAATTTCTTACGATCATTCATTCCGTCAAATTAAATTGTTTGGAACATATCTACGAGAATAAGATTCAATCAACAAGATGGTAAGTTCAAACATAATTCAAACGCTCATTATTATTCAATATAGGTAATTGTCCAATCATATTGTGTCCATGTTCCATCCCAGGAGAATCAAACAAACTTTTGTTTCGCTGTAAAGCTTTCTTTTCTTTTTTCCTGCCGTGTTTACGTTCCTTATTATGCGTACAATGTTGCAGCTCTCTTGGCAATGCAGCTTTTAAATTACGTAAAATAGCAATTAGAGATTTCAAAATGCGGCTTTTTTAATTACATGCATATTCTGCCCACCCTCCCTGCTAGAGCTGCCTTGTTCTCGAGCGACCTCCCGCCCTCCTTACGCCGTTTTCCACTAGGATCGCGTTGCCCGCGTGGGGCGAGTGACCTATACAAGTCACGTGTGTAATTAAACTACAGAGCATGTTCAAATATGTTCGTATTTTTCGAAAGAAATTCAACACTGATGATTGTTATGACGTACAAAGCAAACTGGACTACATAACCGCATGCAGGAAATATGGCAAAATGCTAGTTGCGCTTGGGTTCTTCATTTTTAACCAATCACCCTATTTTCTTATATCGTTTTAGGCAAGAAATCAAATTTAAAGCGAAGCGCTGGATCATTTTGTGCATGAATGTTACTTTCACTACGTGTGAGCAACACCTTTCAACTTTCGTGACAATTATGGTTCTCATATTCACTGATAGCTCCATGCTTACATTCCACAATATATTCACGATGATGTTGCTGTTTGTAAGCATGAGCGATTCAATTCTTATGGCCATTCCAGTTTCAATTCATTTCAGTACGGATATACTGACCGCGCTTTCTCCGGATACAACGTTTCTTGGAACGCTCTGACGTCATGGATATCACAATAAAAACAGATGGATTTCGTGAGACTGACCATTCAGAACTTGATGAAAAGTCAGCTGAAGAGATGAATGCTTCGCTGAAAGTAAGCTGTTCTCCTTACATTTGGCTGGATAATGTGTCATGTAAGTTACCGCATTCGATGACTCAAATCTTCAGGAAAACGGCGTATTACTGTTAAAATACATTTCTTTTTAAAATATCATCAAAGGGATTGGTCATTATTACTGGTTCTGTGGGCAGTGGAAAGTCCTCACTGCTGACGAGCATTCTTAATGGAGAACTTCCTATTACCAAGGGATCTATAAAACATTCTGGGAACATTGCCTATGTTTCGGATACGCCGTGGGTATTTCCAGGCACTGTTCGTGAGAATATATTATTCAGTTCAGCATATAACGAAGAGTGGTACTTAGAAACCGTCAAAGCTTGTCAGTTGGAAAATGATTTTAGGAGACTCCCAGAACAGGACTTGTCAGGAATCGGAGAACACGGTGCAACATTGAGTGGTGGACAGCGGACACGTATCGCTTTGGCACGCGCTGTTTACTCGCGGGCGGATATATATCTACTGGACGATCCTCTCAGTTCTTTAGATGCCAAGGTCGCAGAAAGTGTTTTCAAGAATGTTTTAAAAGGAATGTTATCTGAGCGGATTGTATTCTTAGTCGCGCGCAAATATTTCAACGAAGCTGACTTCATCGTAAAGTTGGATAAAGGTAAAAAAGTTTGAGCAGATCCAAATTACAAAATAACAAACTACAGTAAACTAAACTGTGTCTGTAAGTTTGTTTGCAGTATGAAACGCCGGATTACTCACGAAGCATAAAAGCAGGAGAAAGGTTTAAATAATTAAATATATACTGTAATGAACCTTACGGAACAGTCAATCGGAAAAATTGAAAGGAATAGACAGTTTAAAACCAAAAATATTCCAATTAGATTATACGACTTTTTGTAGGTAACGCTTTTAAGATAGTGTTTATCCAGTGATTACCTGCGTTTAAGCAAAATTAATTCCTGTCTAAATAAGGGATGTAACAAGCTATAAAAAAGGACCTATTGGGGTATGTTAACGAAATTGATTTACACATTCAAATCGTTCTATTTTCAGGACTTCAGTTTTATTCGACATGTTTAACTAAAAGAACAAATTAATGTAGACCACAATGACTATAATATTTCCATTCAGGTATGGTTGTAGCTCAGGGAACAGTGGAAGAAGTAAAGAAGAAGATGCCGGAAATTGAAATTGTTGACAACAAAGGTCACGTGGTACAGGACGCTCATGACGAAAGTCAACCTGTGGAAACGGATGATGATCTAACACACGCTGAACAGTTTGGTGAGGCTAAAGAAGATCGCCAAGTTGGTATTGTGTCTTTCAAAGTTTATGCAAAGTATTTCATGCATGGAGCCCCAGCGTTGGTGCTTCTACTGATTTTATTAGTGATTGGAGCAGGGCAAGGTGAGATTTGGAGCAGGGCAACATATCGCGTATATAATTGAGTTGCTGCAATATTGTTGGCCGAACAATTTTAAGATTTCATTTTTTAATGGCTCTTTTACATGCATTATGCTGGGCATTAATTTTAATGTAATATTACGATTCTCGCCTGGTACGTTCTTCTCTCGCAACTATTTCTGCAATGCTGCTATCATGGTTAAACAACGTCAGTGCATGAATATTGCGCCAACCCAATGGTTTCATCCACAACTGTTTTTGGTGAAAGGGAATCAGCAATAGGACAAAGATGGTTCAGTATCTTCTGTCTTCCCATTCATTTCATAATAGTGAGTTCAAGTTTACAAAATTTCACGTTTGAGGACTACATGAAACAGCAGAGCCGAATTTTTCTCGCCAGAATCTCTGTTTGTTTTCTCCATTTCTTTCTTATGGAAAAATAACTATTTTACATTACAGTTTTAGCGTAACTTGTCCACGTTTTCCTGATTGCCATATAACATGTTTTTCTTTGATTGGCGTTTGGCGATTGAACTTCTAGCTGAAACTGCATAATATCTTCTTGAAAGTTGACTTCGTAGTGGTGTTGGAATAGCTAATAATTAAGTAAAACTTTTTTTAGACTCAACCCCAAAAATTCCCTTTCCAATATTCTTTCTCAATAAGATGTTATCTATTTGATGAAAAATGGAAATCAAAATTCGTTGGAGGGGAATTTATGGCAATTTATGATAAGTATGACATGGTACGGCATGTTGTGATAAACATTATTAATCGTTCTCTTTTTGGTAGGTTTAGCCATGTGGATTGATATTCAAGTTTCATCATTACCAAGTTTAGTGGAGCAGAAAGAACAGTTACACAAAGCGCTAATTATGTATCCAGTATCTTTGATTGCCGCTGTACTACTTACCATCGTTGCAACATCTTGCATTTTTCTTTTACCGATTCGAGCAAACTACAAAGTCCACAACAAGATGATATCTTCCCTTCTGCAAGCTCCTACCTATTTTTATGCTGTGAACCCAGCAGGTCGTATTCTAAACCGATTCTCACAAGATATCAATAATTTAGACGATCTTCTGCCAATTAATTTGGTGTATTTCTTTCAAGCTTCGACGCTATCACTGGCAGCTATTATCTTGTGTTTTATGACCAACGCCCTTTTAATACCTGCTATTGTAATCACAAATATCATATGTTATGGCGTCTCAAGGTTTTTCTTCAAACCTGCCATGGACATCAAACGTTTAATGTCTGAAGCTGGCGGTCCGTTGTATTCTCACTTTTCAAACACCATGGAGGGATTGAGGATTATTCGTGTGCACAATAGGCAGAAAGAGTTCACAGATGCTTTGATGAGGTAATAAAGACATGCAACGAGATGACGCGCATCCTGGGATACCGACAAAACGCCACGCGGCAAAACCCCCACCGAGATGATGTAAAAAACTGAGAAGTTTCTTTTATAGCCCAGTTCCTGCTCGAAGTATGACGCATGATCAGCAATTACTCGCAAAAGCCTTCTGTATAAACAAAAGAACAATAAGCCAGTTCGTAGTTTCCACTCCGCATCCAAATGACGCATTCCGCGTCTGGATGGAATCAGTGACGTATATTCCCTATGATGCCTCCTCCTCCTAGCATTTTTTCGCCCCCCCCCCCCTTGACTGAAAATCCTGGCTACGCCACTGGATAAAATTGCAGTTGAATCATAACATGTAGCTGAGACTGGATAATTACATGCATATCAAGATATTTGTCGACTATTCTATCATCTATTTTGTTTTTCATACAGCCAATAGAACTGCAATTTTGATTTGAATATGCAAAAATTGCTCGAAGAACGATTAGTTTTAGCATGGTTCATTTGCTTTAATTACAAAATATCCTGGCCCTCAATCGCGCACCTCTCTATACCATACAGTTTAAGCGTAAGACAATATATTCTGGTATGAATATTAGTCAAATGACAGTTCTATTGTAGAAGACATGAATGTATGATCCCCGAGCCAACGGCGCGAAGCGCCGTTTCAGGCGATAGCCCGGGGCGAAGTACTAATTCCGCTCGGCTATTTATTACACCGAAAGGAAGGCTATGCGAAACCAAAGTTCCTGGCGTGTGGCCATAGAATAAGGAATGAATAGAAGGGTCACTCTTTGATGTTTTTGGCGTTGCCGACGTTGCCGTTTTGGCGTTGAGTAAATCAACTGTGCATCGGAAATATAAATGAGAAAGGTAAGAGAGTGATTTTGATGTTTTAATTCTCAATGAAAGTGTTTCTCTTAGCCAAAATTTTACAATTCTGAGATATTATAGGGGTCAAGACACCAGAGTGCTACAGTTTACTTTATATAGAATTTTGGAGCAAGATATTTTGTTGAAAGCACAGTATTGAAACAATTATTCTTTATAGTATAGATTAAAGATTTATGGTATTTTCATTTCATTTTGCCTACATATATATGGGACAAATTTGACTTGGAATTTGACAATGATCTTTAATTATGTTTACTTCTCCAACTAAGAGTCAAAGTTGAGTGTTTATTGGCTTATTTTCTAATATTGTAGATGTAATTCCTGGTTATTATGATAAAGGCTGAACAGTTATTCATGAAAAGTAAAAGGATGTTGCCTGGTTGTGTGTCAAGAAAACTGTCAATGGGGATACTGTACTAAAGAACTGAAAACCAAAAAAATACTAAAATATTCTATATAGTTAATTAACCCATTAACTGGAAGTAAATTCCCTACCACTGATGAGTAAAATTGTCTGGCGTTAGACAAGTAAAATACTAAAGTAGGGCGCATTGCCAGCTAATAAGTTAATAATAAATATTTTATAGTCAAGCAGATGTTTTAATCCCCTTCTGGATAGTTCAAGCCCCTTCTGGATATATTGCTGATAATACTGGGCTGAATTTTAGTTATATTTGATTTCCACATGAAAACCATTTGTGATTCTGGATATCAGGCCATGTCTTGTGCAATATAGTTCAGACCAAAATATAGCAATAATAATTTCAATTTACAATACAGGATAACCTATCAGTACAATAATACTTTATTATCAGCAAGACTGTAAACAAACATAATCCAATTGGGCAGCGTGGCCAACTAGACCTTACACAAAATTATAGAGCACCTCAAGTCAATGCAGCACCCAAAATTTTGGGTTGGTGTAGTGGTGCCTTGCCTTCCTTCAAGGTGTGGTGTCCTCCTAGGCTTTTGTTTGAGTTCAGTGTACCCAAACAAAGGGCCACTATAAAGTATAGCACTTACTTTGCTCTTTTTCAAAATTATGATGCCATATATCACGCCCCAGAATAAAATGCTTTGTCAGAGGCAACACCTAGCAAGATTTCAAATTGACATAAATTGTTGTATTTTCAAGAAACACCATATTATTCAACACACAAAATGTACATAGGTTCCTTCAATTCCATTACAATATTTCCACTTGATGCATTAATCACCAATAAATACTGTACAATTCCTATCATGCAAAGTGGAGTTAACCATATTATATATAAGACAACTACTGTATGTGTTTTATAAAAATTCATGAATAATTAATGAGCCTAACTACCCAATAAATGAACCATATTTATGTCATGACATCTTTGTAAACCCCAATACCAGGTCAACAATCTGATAAAGCTATGTCCTAATTAGTATTCTTAACTTTTGATACATGTATCTAATTAACATGCACATTTATTAACTTTGTTAAAAATGCTGATTAATATTCATATATTGGACACGCACAGAAACAAACAAGCATTTATTTCTTCCATAACACATATATTTAACAAAAGCACACTTTAGTTAGTATTATTTCTCACATTTGTCATTCACCACACAAAATTTATCATTACAATTATTGAAGACTGGGAATGCGTGCAAATGCTATCGGCATTTCTGTTGCTACGAGTCGTTTCAAACTCTGGTAAAGGCATTTTCAGCTAAAACACTATCTACCACGCCAAATTGAAAATCGCAAATAAATTTGCTGGAGCCAAAAAGCTAACGCTATTCGAGGGACACTTTGACCCAAAGGTGCGTTAGATCATCAACAATTTCATATTCAAATTCATCGTCCCTGACCATCCCGCCTTTATCGTCAGTGCCTTTTTGTTACTGCGGATTGCTTGCCATTCTTCGAATATTTTTAATCGCCCATTTTCGTGTTTATATAGTATTTTTAAAATTTGAATTCTTAGGAACGACCACTCCTCTTCGTTAGATTTTGGTTGGCGAAAACGACGAGACATAACAAACGGATAACAAACTATACGCCAAGGAAAAGCTATATTACACATACAAGCAGGAGCACACCCTGTTTATTTTCGTATGTTCTCGTTCGGCGCACGCAGAGGCATCTGAAATATTCTCATTAGAATCTTATTATTTTCGCCCCATCTGCCAGCATTGTGTTAAAATCCCATAAATTATATTCTTTGAAAACCACCTATTACCGATATCATATTATAAAACCAACAGCCATGAAACAATTCCAAGGCAGAAGCACAATAAAACAACTGATCCATTAAGTGGCCGTGTACTGCATAATATTAAGCTAATGACTTTCCACATTATTACCTATTGTTTCATTTCACAAGTACGATAAAATACTCGCGTCAGATCTGTATGAGTTAAATCCCCATACAGATCTACCCTTCATATTTATCTATTACTTGTTGATTTTGCTCATATTTACATGACTGATTATTCATAAAAATAAGACGTTAGGTCTAGAGACCTAATTACAAAATCGTATTTCACTATGGAGAGTATGAGTAATTAAAATGGCCCGATTTACACTAGAGACAGATCATCCGTCAAGACGCATCATCCGTTGGATAGATCATCTGTCTTAGTATAAACACAAGACGAACTATCCAGACAAACTAGTGAGAATAGCTATCCTCTGGCTACAACTAACGAAGTATCAGCTTACTCGATAGTTTGTCTAATGAACGTCTAATGCCGTATTTATACACACAGGCGGATCATCCGTCAAGACGAACTATGCACACAAGTTTGTCTATGTAGACAAACTACACAGATAGTTTTCTTGACGGATGATCCGTCTGTTCGCCTGCATTTATAAACAGACAAACTATCTTTTCTTTGCCCAAATTGTCCAAATTGATCATCCGTCTCTAGCATAAATCGAGCCAATATTTGCAATTACTATATTTGTTATATATTAGTTAATTTAGTAGCAGTTGCAATTATGGATTTCTTTAGTTTCTCAGACAACGAAACATTTGGTAGTTTTTTAAATTGAGTTTCATGCAATCAAACCCATTCCAATACTAGCGTATAATGTTTAATACTGGTGTATTGTATAATGTTAATTAGTTGGAAAAGTTATCATCAATAAATCATTGTCAAATTTGTCCATAAATATGCACGCAAAATGAAATGAAAATACCATAAATCTTTAATCTATACTATGAAGAATACCGTTTCAATACTGTGCTTTCAACAAAATATCTTGCTCCAAAATTCTATATAAAAGTAAACTGTATTGGCACTCTGGTGCCCTGGCGACCCCCATAAGCTATCTCAGAATTGCAAAATGTTGGCTAAAAGAAACACTTTAATTGAGAATTAAAACATCAAAATTACTCTCTTACCTTTCTCATTTATATTTCCGATGCACACAGTTGGATTTACTCACCAAAATCGCTTAAAAGCGCGATTTAGTAGCAGCGATGTCAATTTCACAATACATTTCCCTAATGTTCTGGCTGCACCATTGAACTATAACAGACTGGAACATAACGCAGGGGGATTGAAGCCAGCTTAATTCAGTTTTTCTGAGGTTTGAGTTGAAATACTTAACGCTGAACATTGGGCTATGTATGAAATTGAAGCTATTAAAAGTTCTATTTGATAAAAACTTAAAGACTTTAGGTAAAAAGGAAATACTTAAAACTTTGAGGGAAAATTTGCCGTATTTTACAAAATTGCGGTTGTTTTTGTATTTTTTAAGTATTTCCATTTTGCTTAGAAATGTTTAGGAACTGTCGTTGTTTAGCTGTGGTGAGGGGTTGCTGCATGCATGTATTTCTAGTTATACAGTTAAATAGTTTGATATGCATTATATTCTTTCAGTTTTATTCATATGTTATGATTCAACGCAATTTTATCGCCATGCAGAACGCGTCGTTTGGATGCGCAGTCGACACTACACGTGGGCGACTGACAAGTGAATCTTGCACTAATAATTTGGGCATTTCTTGTAAGGCATTTCAATGAAGTGAGTCGGCGTTAGAAATCGAGGATAAGAGCTGCTTTTAATAGCTAGATTCTCAATTCCGTTATAAACTAACTTGTTCCGAACATTCAAATATGAAATGTATATATTATTGTCGCCGGAGACAGATTCGTCGAGAACTTTGTCTGCAGGGGTTTTGTCGTTTGGGTCTTTGTCCTGGATTCCTCATGCGGCTACTAGTATCTTGCCTCTATACGTATTCTGTGGTTATTAAGAGGTATATGTTACACTTCAAATCTGAAAAATGAGCACTGGCAGTTTTTTTGAAAGTTCAAGATATATTTTACTGAATACTAAGATTAAGAGTAGTAGAGAAAGGCCGGTTCTGCCCCATTTTAATTTATCAGTTTCAAAACAGTTCTACCCCATTTCTCAAATCGTTAGTTCCACCAACCGACGCCAACACCAACCGACACCACCACCAACCGACACCAAACGGGTTGAGAAAAAAAAAGTCAAAAAAAAAACAACACACTAATAAAGAATTGATAAAATAGTTTAAATGGTTTATATATAAAAACACACTAATAAAGGAGTAATGAATACTTTAAGTTCAAACAAACTTAACTTACAACAAGCTCAACGAGCTCAACGTAAGCGTAAACTCAACGACGAGATTCAATCACTTCAACACAACGCGATGAAGAAGGAAAACGCAGCCATCGACAAAGTCTGGTCTGAGACTCTCAAAAGAGAGCAAAAGATCCAACAAAAGGAACGTCTTGGACTTCGCGCAGACCGAGAGCGTGAAGCCCTAATAACATTTAAAGACGCTGAGAAGACTCGAAGAGCGACAGCGATGCGAAAGATAGAAAGTCAAGTGCGGGCTAAGTATGATCGTCATCATACCAAAGAGAACAACATTTTAAAACGAAGGTACGATTACGAAGCGAAGCGAGCTGAAGTAACAGAGCTTAAAAGACAACAACGACAGCTCAAAGATGAGACAACCAAGTGGACACGCGAGATCAAACATGAGTCACGACTTAGACAAAAAGCAGAGGACCGAGCTGATCGACTTAGAACCAAAGACCATAAAAAACAAAGCACTCGGGATAGAAACCAGTGGGCACGCGAAATCAAGCTAGAGACCAAAAGACAAGCCAAAGTACTCGACGACCTTAGATGGACCGGCACAAACAAAAAACTAATCAAAAACAGGAACACCCTTCACAACAAACTTCAGAGAATTCACGACAAGGGTAAAAACCTAAAACCAAGACTCATCTCAGAGTCTCTTGACAAGCTCACAAGTAAGTGGTCCATAAGCGGGGGGAACTTCAAAGATCCAAAGATGTTCCTGAAGGTGACCACCTTCGAGGTGACGAAGCTGATTAATAGCATCGATAGCATAGGTAAAAAAGTCCACACGGTGTTGATATGTAGAATGATTAAACTCGACCCACAAACCAACGACTCAATAATTACAATCTCACACTTTCGTAGTAACACGCACAGCATAATCAGCGAAGAGGATGCCGTTACAGAGTACGAGACGATGAAAGAGAAGATGCTTGAGGCACTTGCAGAGTATCAGAAGTTAGGCTCTGGGTGGCGGTTCTTATCTGTAGAAGAGCTTTTGATTCATATCACAAAGTTTACACCCTTAGAAGGTAAAAGTTATAAACCATTACCATCCATTATTAAGCTCAAAAAAGCTATTATTAACATAGAGAACGATGACGACCAATGTTTTAAGTGGGCGATCACGAGAGCTTTGAACCCTGTTGATAGGAGCTGTAAAACCCAGGACGTGTGTCAAAGATTTTAAAAATACAGGCAGAGAAACTTAACTGGGACAACCTTGAGTTTCCAATGAAAGTCAAAGACATCACCAAATTTGAGAGCAACAACGACGTGAGCGTTAACGTTTTTAGTTACGACGATGAGGCTAATAGCGTGTACACACTAAGGCTAAGCAAAACTAGTAACACGAAGCATGTTAACTTGTTCTTTTGGATGAGCATTATAGTGTTGTTAAAGACATTAGCAGGTTGATAGCATCCCAGCTAAGCAAAAGGAACACAAAAAGTACATCTGTACAAGGTGTCTAAACAGCTTTGGTACTGAGATGTTATTATACCAACACAAAGAGCTGTGTGACAATCATGACCACCAAAGACACATTTACCCATCCAAGGGATCTCACACAGAGTTTCAGCATTATCACAAAATGCATAAGGTGCCCTTTGTTGTTAACGCTGACTTTGAGTCATTCCTACCTCCCATTAGCACTGTTAAGAACGATCCAACTAAGAGCTTTACAACACAGACTCACAGACACGACCCAAATGGCTTTTGTTATGTTATTAAGTGTATCGACGAGACGGTATACCCCTTAAAAACGGTGAAGTACACCATCAAAAAAGAGGGTGAAGATATAGGTAAAAAATTCGTAGATTCATTAGAGCGAGACTTAAAAGACGTTTATAAAATATTATCTAAGGTCGTCCCCATCAGGATGACGACAAAAGACGACACCAACTTCACCAGCGCGAAAGACTGTTACGCGTGTGGGTTAAAATTAAATAATGACCGTGTAAGAGACCACTGTCATCTCACAGGTAAGTATCGTGGTGCTGCTCACAACGCGTGTAACCTCAAAATGCGAACCCCAAAATTCGTTCCGGTGTTGTTTCACAACCTGGAAGGGTACGACTCCCACCTTTTCATTAAAAGTCTTGGATTCTCAGAGGGCAGCGTTAAATGCATACCAAAGACAGATGAGAGGTATATCTCATTTAGTAAAAACGTCGTCATGGAGTCGTACACAGATAAGAACACTGGTAAAGAGTACGAGAAAACCCTTGAAATTAGGTTTCTTGACTCGTTCAAATTCACCCTCAAGTCGTTAGACAGCCTTGTAAAAGGTCTTGGTAAGGACGAGTTTAAAACTCTAGAGAAGGTTCTTGGTACGAGTAAACTTCTTAAAAAGAAAGGCGTGTACCCATACGAGTACATGACAGGCTTTGATAAACTTAGCGAGACCAAATTGCCATCTATGCCGGCCTTTCATAGTGAGCTTAATGGTACTAACATAACAGACAAGGACTTCAAACACGCACTAAAAGTGTGGGCTGAGTTTGATTGTAAGACGATGCGTGATTACCACGACCTATACCTACTCACAGACGTCTTACTACTTACAGACGTCATGGAGTACTACCGAGACATATGTTTTAAAAACTACGGCTTAGACCCCTTATGGTATTACACCGCACCCGGTTTAGCTTGGGACGCTGCACTAAAGATCTCTAAAGTAAAGTTAGAGTTACTAACAGACCCAAACATGTATCTAATGATAGAACAGGGTATTAGAGGTGGGGTTAGCACCATAACAAAGAGACATGCGAAGGCTAACAATAAGTATATGAGTGAACATAAAACCGAAGAGCAATCTATATATATTCCATACTTAGATGCTAACAATTTGTACGGGTGGGCTATGAGCGAGTCGTTACCCGTGGATGAGTTTAAGTGGATGACTGACAAGGAGTTAGACTCATGGAACAAATTGGGTAAGGGTAAGGGTTGTATATTAGAAGTTGGCCTTGAGTATCCAGCGGAGTTACACGACTATCACAACGAGTACCCGTTAGCTCCAGAGAGACTAACAGTTAACAAGGTGGGTAAGCTGATCCCAAACCTTAACAACAAAACTAAGTACGTACTACATTACCGCAACTTAGAACAGTACATTAAACTAGGCTTGAAATTAACTAAGATTCACAGAGGGATTAGCTTTAATGAGAGACCCTGGTTAAAAGAGTACATTCAACTTAACACCGACCTTAGAACTAGAGGTACCACTGAGTTTGAGAAAGACTTCTTCAAACTAATGAACAACAGTGTGTTCGGGAAGACGATGGAAAACGTTCGCAAACGGGTAGACGTTAGATTAGTTACACGACCCGACCAACTTCAAAAGTTAGCTAAAAAGCCTAACTTCAAAGGTACGAATATATTCACAGAGAACCTGGTCGCGGTTAACATGAACAGAACCTCTATTAAATTAAACAAGCCTATCTACTTAGGGATGAGCATTCTAGACTTAAGTAAGACTTTAATGTACGATTTCCACTACGGTTACATTAAGACTAAGTATGATGATAAAGCACAGCTACTGTTTACAGACACGGACAGCCTATGCTATGAGATCAAGACAGACGACTTCTACAAAGACATCTCGGGTGACATCAAAACACACTTCGACACCAGCAACTTTCCATCTGACCACCCCAGCAATATTCCAACAGGGATCAACAAGAAAGTAATTGGCATGATGAAAGACGAGTGCGGTGGTAAACAAATATCTGAGTTCGTTGGACTGCGTAGCAAGCTATACGCGTACAAAATGGTCGACGACAAAGAGGAGAAGAAGTGTAAAGGCGTGAAAAAATCAGTTGTCAAGAGAGACATCTCATTTAATGATTATAAGAAGTGTTTGTTTAGCGGGGTCTGCCAATATAGAAGCATGAATACGTTTAGAAGTCGCGCACACGTGATTTACACAGAAACGATAAACAAAGTAGCACTTTCAGCGAGTGATGATAAAAGAATTATTAGCGACACTGGTGTAGAGACAACAGCCATTGGTCATTGGCGAGTACTCGCCGATAAAGGAGTTGTCTTATCAAAAACGATCCCACACCCAAAGACAAACACGTTAGCTTCACTAGCTCTTAAAGCTCTTAAATAAATGAGTCTAAACTTTGGTTACTCTGAAAATATCGAGTTCAATACAAATTTCAGTCCTATCACACAACTAAAAACGTTGCACTACCAATTCTATTACCCATCCTTAAGTACGACCAGTTTGTCGTCTCCGTACAGCTTAGACAGCGGCTGGCCACACAACGTTGTGTTTTGTATAAGTAACAACGACGACGCTAAGTTCGTAATAATATCTCACACGTTTGACACAGACCACACTATAACATCATTAAAAGTGAGATGGGTGTTTAAAGCGTATAAACTTGATGGTACAACAGTTGACATCCCACTTGATGATATTAGTTATAACACCGGGAATATACGAGTCTTAAACACATACTTCTTAGGTTATGAGTACAAATTCAAAGACGTAACCTCTGATCATAAAATGCTTGCAGGCTTCATTCTTAAACTGCAACAGCTTGACGGAACGACATATGGTAACGAGTCAGTCATGAGTATAATGGTTTACTTTTAACCCCCTGAGTTTGCGTATGTTAAAAAAACATACGTAATCTGTTTTGGTAGCTTTAAACTTTTAATTTCGCATTAAGACCATATCTAGAACACTATCTAGAACACTATTCCCTTTTTGTTTTTTACTTGCTTTAAGAACGTCAAACTGTTTAGTCCTTTTAATTTTATTTTCAATCCTGGTGTCGTATGTGGTATGTACACCAGACGGTCCAGTCGGTCCAGTGTCACCTTTATCACCTTTTGGACCAACTATTGAGTCACCCTTTGGACCAACTATTGAGTCACCTTTTGGACCAACTATTGAGTCACCTTTTTGACCTTGTACACAACGTTCCATAGCAGTATCTTGTAACTGCCACTGTACTCCAAAAATATTCTTTAAAATGTATGCTCCAACGCCAACTCCAGCAATTAATGTATATGACATCTCTTTTATTATATAATAAATGCACGACATCATTAACTTCTCTGAAGGTGAACTTTCAGACATTAAAGAAGAGGTAGTAACCGTACTATCTAAAATGAAAAAAGGGATCTTTAAAAAAAAGATCAAACTAGTAGGTAAGACGCTAGTGAAACTGGTTCTTGTAGGTGGTGGCGTAGCCGTAGCTATTATTTTTCCATCTGCTATTGTGCTAGCAGTTCTTGGTGGTATGGTTGCAATAGTAGATGGAGCTAAAGGTACAGTTAAGACAGTGAAAAAGGTTAAACGAAAAAACTTAGACATAAAAACAGGTAAAGACGAGCTTAAAGAGGTAGAGACTGAGCTAACGAAGAAAAAAGCGACAAGAAAGTATGTTGAGAACTTACGACCAACAGCACCGCCACTTTACCCAGGACTTAATTAAAAAAAATGTTACATTCATGTTACCTTTCATTTTGTGAAAGGTGACATATCACTTAACTTAAGCTTCTCGCATGTCTCACTCGTCTTGCTCAGGCTCATGCTTAGGCTTCTCACTTGTGTGCTTAGACATAACATGCTTACCAACAACTAACCCACCACAAACCAACCCAATATATGGAAGATATGGTGTTATATGACTAAGAATATTTTTTATGTCTTTTTTGATGAGATGGTTGCTTCTCAGATCTTTCTCTAGTGAATCTTTGTTATCGATAGCGTTTAGTGAGTCCATCAAGCCTGAAAATTTTTCAATTAAACTGTCAGAGATAAACTCGTTAGTCGCATCTAGTTGCTTTCTATCGTACTCTTTTTTGATCTTTTCTAAGGTCTCTTGGTTGGCCTTTTTAAGATACTTCTCTGTTTGTTTGATATCACCTCTCATGGATAATGTGAGTAGCTCCTCGCGTATGTTATCGTTGTTTGGTTCACCCAGTTTGGGTTCACCCAGTTTGGGTTCAAATGTTTTAAAGTTAGGGAACGTGTCTTCTTTGCCGCTCATTTATTATATGTGTTGCACTAGGTTGCGTGCACACTGTAAACAATGTAAAACCAATCGCGAACAAGGTCACCGCTATCGCGAACAAGACAAATCCAATCGCGAACAAGGTGAAACAAGCCGCGAACTGAAGCGGTTTACGTCGCACGACGCGGTGAATATTCAACGCTATGTGTGAAAGGATATCGACGTAGTACTTCAAGTCTTGCATATTTATTAGTTCGTAATTTTTTTATAATGTCCTGCTCTTGGTCTTTACTAACGTTAAGAGACTCTTCTATGAACAACTGCATGTCTTTTTTAGTTGGGTTGTAAAACGTAACCATCTTTGACGTGTTGTCTCTGTAGGGTTTTGTGATACTTGTGAGTTGCTGTGTTATAACGATCGTACTTAGGTTAAAATGTCTAGCGGAAAAGGCAAGTCTTACCATCTCGCTTGTTCTGTTTTTAACTGACTGACTACTCGCACAGTCGTCTAGAATGATAAGACTATTCGTTCCACTAAAGATCTTAGTGACATACTTTAGGAAAGCCTCTACGGAGTCTTGATCACACGGTATTGGAAAGAACTTGTCATCGTCTTTATACTCCCAATTTTGATACGTTTTGTTGTACAAGTAGGTTGGGCAAATTAAAAAGATGTATTCAAAGTGACCCTTGTACTCATTCTCTAACATCTTAAGAAGGTAGTAGGTCTTACCACACCCAGTCATACCAACTATTATCATATTGAATGGTGTCTCTAAAGTCATTTATTCATAACATTTTTCCTAGCCCATTAGGTTAGGAAATATTAATTATAACACTTAGTACTCCACACTTTGTAATGACTTGTTCACTATGTTCACAAATCCATCTGACACTACAAAAATGTAACAAATAAGGTCTGCTGCGGTTGCTTCTTTTGTTATTTCTAACAGTACTCCAGACTGCGTGTTTAAGATCTTTCGTCCGTTACCTGAGACGTTGTTGTCGTTAAACGTTCTAAGATCGACGCATAAGGCAAACTTGCTATCCGGAAAAAACTCTGAGACTGGTAAAGTGTCGCTTTTTCGGTTAAGAAACACCTTTTTTGCTTCTACAAAGAGTCTTGACTTGTCCATGCCCTGACTGTATACAGAGTTTGGTATACCTTCTATCGTTACCTTTACGTTTTTGATGTTTGGGTAAACAAACTCTTCGCTGTTTGTTACTACCTTGTTTTTGAACAGCATGATGATATATTTCATGCTTTGTCTTGGTAGGTTAACATTCTCGTTGATAAGTGTTGTATCTTTCCCCCAAATGTCTCTCTTCATCATTGTGATGTGTTCGTAAATTAAAGACCTACCAGTCTGATAACTACTTAAAGATGAGTTATAAATGATTTGGTCTTCTATCGTCACGTACTCTAGTTTAATGTCCTCTAAAGAGTAGCTACTAACACTTGAACCTGATTGCGCGATCATAATATCGTTTGCGCTTGGTAATTTGATTCTATACCTAACGTCACTGTTCATTCCGAACGGAGCGAACAGTCCATGGTCGTTTAAAATTTTACCTAGCTTAATTTTAACCCGACTGTTGTAGATCTTAGTCATAAACGCATCAGAAGTCACGGAGGCATCCCCGCTGTCGTCTTTTGACATGAGCTTACGAGTGTTCTCGTTCATGATACCCTCACTTATCATGTTCGCCCGATGCTTTTTAGGAAGCCACAAGTCTTGGTATACAGAGTAAATACTCTCGTTGATGTTGTCGTACACAACGTTACCACCAATTGTGATTTCTAAGCTGTTTACAAGAAGCTTGCCAAGGTTGTTTAGAAACCATGACTTTGTGCTACCACTTTTAAACTTCGCTGTGAGAAAAAGCGAGTTTGGTACTATACACATGTTCGCCCCTAGTCCTGGCAGGTTGATGTATATCTCTTCACCAGGGTTCGCTTTGCTTGGGTTGAACGTCACCTCATTGAAGGTTCTTTTGCCAACGATTTGAGTATCTTTAATTCTTTCATACTCTGGTAAAAGTTGGTCCATTTTATAAGTCGTCATTACACTCTTTATTTGTAGGTTATAGTATATCTTGTTAGTTATTGAAGTTACGAATTTTGTTTGCTGCTCGAGTCGCTTGTTGTATGTCGTTAGACACGCCGTTAGACACACCGTTAGACTTAACATCCTTGGTGTTTTTGGTTTGTACTACCACACCCTCGTCTTTACTCCGAACCTCGGTTTGTCTTTTGTCTTGCTTGTAAGTATAGTACAGACAAACCACACCAGTTCCAACACCAATCACCGTTAGAACTGTTTTAAAGTCTATGAACCCGCTTGTGTTATCTTCAGTCGCGAGATCCTCTTCAGGCTTACACCCAACCACTACTTCGTTGTCGTTGTCATCGTGCGTTTTACTTAAAGTCTTCCGCGCTCTTTTATTATAATCAGCTAGTCTTTTTCCACCAGCGACACGACCTGGGTCTTTTTCTTTTTTAGCCATTGTGATTCGTTGTTTATTAGAGTCACTTTGTACATCTTGTTCACCACTCATTTATTATACCAGGTTGTGTAAGCGCAAGCAGTACTTGTAAGTACTTGTATAAGTACTTGTATAAGTCATTTTGTAAGTACTTGTTAGGTACTTGTAAGTACTTGTGTAAGTACTTGTTAGGTACTTGTAAGTACTTGTAAGTCATTTTGTAAGTACTTGTTAGGTACTTGTAAGTCATTTTGTAAGTACTTGTTAGGTACTTGTAAGTACTTGTATAAGCGCAAGCAGCGCAAGCGGCGCAAGCAGCGCAAGCGGTACTTATGTCGTGTTTAAACCAAGTAGGTTTAATTACGAAAATTTTTGTGTTTTTAGTATGACCATCATATTTTTTAATTGAGGATGAGTTTGACTAGTTATAATGATGCCATTAAAGTCATAGTACCAAAGAAAAAGAAATCGGAAATTTGAATCTTGAAGTTCATGGTGTATTGTGTTATATCCTTTCTTTTTTTGTTGTGGGGTTTGCTTAATAAGGTGGAATCTTCTTTAACTTTGTCTTCTAGCTTTGTGTTTTTAGCGTTAAGACTTTTTATTACTCTTTCATTGTTATTCATTGTGTTAGTCCTTTATTAGTGTGTTTTTGTAAACATTCCATTTAAACTATAAACCTCGCCACCAACACACCACCAATCAACGTAACAGCTAGAAGAGTTAGCTCTTCACCATACATGCTTGGTTCTTTTACGGGTGTTTTACGTGTGATCGCGCTGGGTTTATGCACACGCACCGCAGTAGATGTGGTAGGTTTACGCACTCTTTGCACTACAGGAAGCGCAGTTGGTCTACCAGTGTTTAACTTAGGTTCGGGATCGCTGGCTTCGCTTGCGTCGCGCGCGTCATAGTTAACTCTATCGTTTTTACCAAACCTCATCCCCTTACCAGCGAGTTTTAAAATGTTGTTGTAACCAGCTATCATCTCGTCAAGTATGATCATGTTTGATGGTATAAGTATAACTCCTGGTGTGATAGCCATGTTTAACACTACGTTTGTATCCTTAATAGCCTTTCTCATGTCAGAAACAGTGGTGGTTTGATCGTCCTGAATGATTGTATTGGTGACTAACTTTTTAAACACCTCTTGCGTTTGTAGCGACATTGCACCTCTACCAACAATCGGCCATCTAGTTCTTGCTTGCGCACCTAATACGCAGTAAACGTAACTTTCTATGCTTTGTTGAAAAAGTAGCTGACCAGTCTTTGTCAGCCCATTAGTCTTAGCTGCAATAGCCATATTAAAATACATTTTTGTAAGAATACGAGCACCTCTCTTCTCATAATGAAGTCCAACTTGACCGTAACCTCTGTTACCCATAGTCGCTGTGACGTGTCGGATCGTACCTTTTGGATGACTACTAATTAACCAACCCGCTGATGCTTGTCCATAGTAAAACTCTTTAGACCAATGATATGTTGGGTTTTTGTTATGATTAATGATAGCACTCATCTCCTTCGTTATATACTTTGTCATTTTGTTTGGATCTCTAAGGAACCTACTCATGTGGAAATATAAATGATACCTAGCTAGACTTGTTATGATTTTTGATGTTGATGATTTGTACGTGAGATTTTCCTCACTTATTCCACAGGCGTACGATGCAATGTACATAGCGTACAAAGACGCTAGGTGTTGGTTATTTTTGTAGTCGTTCGTTCCACTATCTTCGATAACGAAGTCTGGAAAAGTGATGTCGAAGAACAAGTCACCGCTAGGTGTGTCAGTAACGTAAAATTTAAGATTGTTTACCTTATATGAGATATCATTCCGAGCAAATGGTTGAGCGGTTCCATTAGCACCCCATGGTTCTTGCCAATATAAGTCTTTCGTCCATATCTTATTGTTTAAAAAGGTGTCAGACTCAATGTCGTACGAGATGTCGTCAGTAATTTTATAATATGTTACGTATTTGTCTATGTCACCACCCTTGTTTAACTCAACGTCAAACTTAAACTTGTCAACGACAGCGTATGGATACTTAAGTAAAAATTTTTTCTTAGTTTCTTCAGGACCATCTTTCATATTTCTTTTAAGCTTGGTGAGGTTTTGTTCACCGTAGAATGCTATTATTATTTTATCTTGTTCGCTAGTCATTTATTTATGCATAAATAAATGAAGAAGGTGACAGTGTTTATAAAAGACAATGAGAAGGAGCTCTACCTTGGCACTAGTTTTTCAAACATGCACAACAAGTCGATGATGACTTTAAAGAACGCGGCGGTCTTTTGGAAGTTTAAAAACGTTATCTCTGGTGTTAACGACTTCATTCTGTATGGTACGGCAGCAAGCGTTAGCGCGCGCAGTCAAAAGATTATGTTCGGTGAGGGGTATTGGACGTTTGATATGATCAAAGACAAGCTAAAAGAATACGACGTAACGTTGATAAAAATTCCATACAACAATACGTGTAAGATATCGTCAAAAAATCATTTGTTAGATCTTGACAACTTCGCGCCGCTACTAGGCTTTCCAAATAGGCAAATTATTAATGAAACTACTGGAAACACCATCATTTGGGTGACGTCACCTAACGTTGTAGACATCAATCAAGGACTATCCTACATTTGCATCGACTGTGATATCATAGACTCGAGTCTATGACGAGTTCGTCATCGAACAAAAACTACGAGATATTTACTACAATCCAAGCACCGGCTTTCAGTCAATGGAAAGATTGTATCAAAAAGCTGTCCAAGCCGGGTTAAGTGTTAGTCGAAGAATTGTGAGAGACTGGTTAAGAACACAAGACACCTACACGACACACAAACCTATTGTGAGAAAACATAAATTTCAAAGAACGTACGTCAAAGACTTAGCCGATCAAATTCAGATGGATTTGGTTGACATGGGAAAGTACAAAAACAAAAACAAAGGTTACTATTGGATCTTAACAGCTGTTGAGGTTCTAAGTCGTCAAGCGTTCACGATACCGGTTTATAGAAAAGATACCAAGAGCATGACAGCCGCGGTGGGTGAGATACTGAAAGAGTTTAAGGTGAGGTTTGGTAAGTATCCAAAGACTGTCCAGTTTGATGAGGGAAAAGAGTTCTATAACGTTGGTGTGAAGGCCTTGTTAAAAGACCACGACGTTAAGTACTTCTCTACGAACTCAGATAGAAAGGCTGCCATAGTTGAGAGATTTAACCGCACGCTAAAAACGTCTATGTAGAAATACTTCAACAAGGAAGATACCTTTAAGTGGGTTAATGTGTTAAACGATCTCACGGACAACTATAATAACACCAAACATAGTTCCATCTTAATGAAGCCATCTGAGGTAGATAAGTCTAATAAAGATCAAGTATGGCTTACGTTGTTCGGTTATGGATTAGGCAAGTTCCCAGTGCCAAAGTTTAAAGTTGGTGATACCGTGAGAATAAGTAAATACAAAAACACATTCGCGAAAGGGTATGAGGCTAACTTTACAAGTGAGACGTTTGTGGTCAGCGGTGTTTTTAGAGGTGATCCAAACATGTATGAACTCGAAGGCGAGACCGGTGAGGAGATCATTGGTAAGTTCTACGAAGAGGAGATGAGTCACGTAAACAAACCACACACGTACAAGATAGAGAAAATTCTAAAGAGAAAAAATGGACAAGCGTTAGTGAAGTGGTCTGGATATGGTAAAAACCATAACTCATGGGTTAGTGAGCAAAGTATATCAATGCAAGGTATGTCAAGCACGGGGGTTCAAAGCGGTGCGTAAAGAAATGTATTAATAAATAAACAATATGGACAATGACGACATTGGTGGTGAAGACATTGAAATGAAAGAACGTGAGCGTACTCGAGAGACAGAAGACGCTGAAGAGGGTGAGACGAGCTTTATAGATAACGAACGCGGTGATGAGAGTGTGTTAATAATCGATGGTTCAAACCCTGTGTTTGTGAGACCTGATAAAGAAGACTTAAATATAGAATCTAGAATTAATAAAATTAGGGGAAAAGATCAACGTCGTGATGAAGGTGTTATAAGACGTCACATCATTCATGACAAGAAACAGTTTTTAAAAACTGGACTTGGCATCACTGTGAACAAAGGTGATGGACCAAGCTCAACAACACTATACGATGAGTTAGAAACCACCTTCTCTGAAAAGACTAACAAAATTAATGGGGCGAGGTATAAGGGAAAAAAATATTGTTTCTAAAAGATGGTAAAATGAATTACTCTACAGACAAAGCGAAATTAGCGTACGTCAACGAGTTTAAGGAGCTATTAAAAAAGGCTGACAAAGAGCATCAAAGAACTCCAGCCGCTCAGGTTGAGAAGCGGCTAGACGAACAGGGTATAGACGATGTCTCAGAGGAACATACTAACAGTGTGTTGGGAGCTGCTAAAAAAATTATTAGAGAGAGACTGGATGACAAAGCTGAGTCAATTCTAAACAATACAAGTCTTACCACAAACGAACTGAGAGAGTTTCGTGGAATACATAAGAGAGGGTTACCAACTGCTGACGCAAGAGAGGCAGGACAAACCGATGAAGAGGTTATCGGATATTTAGACACAGAGGTCACGAAGTGGAAAGATAGAGCTAACAAATACCGTCAAGAGGATAACGAAGAGAAGACGCTGATGTGTGAGTCCATCTCAGACTATGCAAAACTAAAAGCCGATAGTCTAAGATTACAGTCTGGTTTACGTGTTCAGTCAGAGGAAGCGATCAACATCATTAATGAGACGACCGACACCGATGACTTAACCAACTTTCAAAAATTCAAAAAATGGGCAAAAAAAAATCTTGTTGGATTGTCTGCAGTTGCAATAGGTATCGCTGGTATAATAACATCAATCATTAGAGGTGGAAGAAATGTAGTTAATAAGGGTGCGAGTGCTGCTAAAAAGTTTGCAAAAAGTGTTAAAAATACAATTAAAAAGATAGCTGATAAGGCTGGAAAGTTCGGTCCAATAATATCAGCACTAGGTACTATCATTAGTTCTATTACTAGAAATACATGCTTGCAGTAACCCCTCGCCCCATGCACCCGAACATTGACAGACACTACATTCCAAAACATTACTGTTACTAAGCTTTTTCATCACAAAATCTGCTATGCAAAGGTGGTAGACGAGTCAGATATCTGGGTTCAAAGCAAAATTTTGGCTTGGAAAACTGAATTGGATCTCTGGGCCTCTGGCTTACACCCCTCTTCACGACGCACTCAAAGGCTATCGCCATATGAAATGTTTTACTTGACGTAATCATTGTGTTTCCCTTCATTTTAAATGTGCCATTAAAATTTTGATCATTACTGTAATAGTTTGGAAAGAAGAGTGGAAGGAAACAATAATATTTTGGGAAATCTATTTTGGGTTGAGAATTTTTGAAAGAATAAAAAATGGAAATTTTGTTTCAAGAAGAGGAAGCACAGTAGCCATGGCAACTCGATTAATAATATAAATTTCTTTTCTGGAGTACAAAACAGTTTACAAAAGCTGCAAAAATAATTAAAATATTAGTTGTTTTAGCCATAGAAATATGAGATATATGCGGTAGGTATGTTCTTATGCATTCTATAAGCTTCAAATTAATGTTTTAATGCAACCTTCCGTTCACTAAAACGTTTCGAAAAGTTTGTAAAACTAAACTGCCTTTTACTCTATATTTATTTTCTTTTCTGTACAAACTGTGATAATATTTTTACTTTTAACAATAAAATTACCAATTGCCCAACTATATAAAGTAGGTATGTTATTTTGTTCTTTTTTTGGCTTTGATTTACTGTACAAAACGTTTCGAAATTATCATAAAAGTGTAAAACTTCAACTGTTTTTTGAACAGTATTTTTATATTATGAAGTTTTTTAGATAAAATATGTTTTTCTTTTCTATATAACGCATTTGAATTAACACTAAAACAATGTTGAATTGACCACACAGGATGAACTATGCAATTTCAAAACCACAAACTATAGTTGCATGCCAATTGACGGCAAAACTGCAAAAACAAGTATGCAAAATAAACACTTACCCGTTTAATTTAAAACGCTTTAAAACTCGAAAATTCTGTCCTTTCTCGGCTTTTCGACTGTTTTATTTTCTTATTGACTTTAGTAACTAAAAGTCCTCTAAAACATTTTCACTTCTCTTGTTTTGGAGACTTAATATTTGTCTGAATTAATATGTCCCGACTCCAGAGTACAATTTTGAAAAAAGTTTTCATATAAATGCATTATAAATTAAATGCCAAAAATAAAATGCTAAAATGGCAGTTATTTTTCTGACGTTGCATATAAAAACAAAATCGTTGTCTTAGCCAATCATGATGTAGCTAGTTACCAGTTTTCTCTCGGCTTTAACTCGCGCATGCGCATAACTTAAAAAACCGTCCATGACAAAAAAAAATGGTGGACGACTTTGCATTCCACAATGTTTTCACATACCCGGGTGTAAATATCCGAGCGGAATTAGTACCCTCGCACGGCGCTTCGCGCCGGCTCGGGGATAAAGTATCTGGCTATGTTTTTAGGATGGTTAGGTTCAAATTTATGGGTGTTAGCCTTAGCATTAACATACTTTGTTTATAGCGAGTTTAAAGACTACCGTGAAAGACGAGTGAAGCGAGACGAGCAAAGTGATTGTGAACCAGCAGGTCAAAAAAAAAATCGATAAACTAGTTTAAATGTTTTATATACAAAAACACACTAATAAAGAGATGGTATTAAAAATTAACTTAAAAGTTGACGAGTGTAATAACGAAGGTGTTAAGTTTTCAAACAGGTATCTGTGTGGTGTTTGTGATTACGTTGGAGATTCAAATGAGATCCAAGCTCACGTAAGGGCGAGTCATCCTCATTTTAATGGTGTAGTAAGATTTAATGGGGCGAGGTATAAGGGAAAAAAATATTGTTTCTAAAAGATGGTAAAATGAATTACTCTACAGACAAAGCGAAATTAGCGTACGTCAACGAGTTTAAGGAGCTATTAAAAAAGGCTGACAAAGAGCATCAAAGAACTCCAGCCGCTCAGGTTGAGAAGCGGCTAGACGAACAGGGTATAGACGATGTCTCAGAGGAACATACTAACAGTGTGTTGGGAGCTGCTAAAAAAATTGTTAGAGAGAGACTGGATGACAAAGCTGAGTCAATTCTAAACAATACAAGTCTTACCACAAACGAACTGAGAGAGTTTCGTGGAATACATAAGAGAGGGTTACCAACTGCTGACGCAAGAGAGGCAGGACAAACCGATGAAGAGGTTATCGGATATTTAGACACAGAGGTCACGAAGTGGAAAGATAGAGCTAACAAATACCGTCAAGAGGATAACGAAGAGAAGACGCTGATGTGTGAGTCCATCTCAGACTATGCAAAACTAAAAGCCGATAGTCTAAGATTACAGTCTGGTTTACGTGTTCAGTCAGAGGAAGCGATCAACATCATTAATGAGACGACCGACACCGATGACTTAACCAACTTTCAAAAATTCAAAAAATGGGCAAAAAAAAATCTTGTTGGATTGTCTGCAGTTGCAATAGGTATCGCTGGTATAATAACATCAATCATTAGAGGTGGAAGAAATGTAGTTAATAAGGGTGCGAGTGCTGCTAAAAAGTTTGCAAAAAGTGTTAAAAATACAATTAAAAAGATAGCTGATAAGGCTGGAAAGTTCGGTCCAATAATATCAGCACTAGGTACTATCATTAGTTCTATTATAAAGTATCTGGCTATGTTTTTAGGATGGTTAGGTTCAAATTTATGGGTGTTAGCCTTAGCATTAACATACTTTGTTTATAGCGAGTTTAAAGACTACCGTGAAAGACGAGTGAAGCGAGACGAGCAAAGTGATTGTGAACCAGCAGGTCAAAAAAAAAATCGATAAACTAGTTTAAATGTTTTATATACAAAAACACACTAATAAAGAGATGGTATTAAAAATTAACTTAAAAGTTGACGAGTGTAATAACGAAGGTGTTAAGTTTTCAAACAGGTATCTGTGTGGTGTTTGTGATTACGTTGGAGATTCAAATGAGATCCAAGCTCACGTAAGGGCGAGTCATCCTCATTTTAATGGTGTAGTAAGATTTAATTGTCCACACTGTATTTATATAACCGACAACCATGACAACTATAAAGCACATCGCGAACAAGAAACCTATAAATTTAGTTTGCCAGAGGGTAACGACTTCATCGTTGATATACCAATGGATTGGTAAGTCTAAAGTCGTAACCTGTCGTGGTTAAACTTCTTAAACTTTAACGTTTAAGAAGTTTTTTTATGTATAATAAATGGCTACTAAACAGAAGGATATATTGAACGAATTATACACTGCGGCTGTAATCACCGCAGGTGCAATGGCAATCTCATATATTGGTAAAAAAGTTGTAAAAGACTCACTTGGTCTTCCGGCGACATTAGTCGGAGCCGCCAAACTTTCCGCGGTTTTTGGGTAAGCGCTGTTGGGGTAAAGATGTTACAAGACAAAAAGTATCTACCAGACAACCCATTCAAAGAATGAGCGTAGCGAGTGCGAAGTATAAATAAATGGCTAGTATGGTAGTATCAGGAGTATTCAACGCCTTAGCATTTGCAGGCGCTGGGTTTCTATTTAAATCGCTTGATAAAGATAAGTATGAAAAAGAAACTGAAAGACATAACCGAGCGACAGAGAAGTTAGCAGCTGATAAGGAGAAGTGGTATGAGGAAGAGGTAAAGAGTAAAAACAAATTAGCGCTACTTCGTCAACAGCTATCTGACGCAAACGCGGACATCAACACAACGAACAATGCATTAGACAACTTACGAAAGATTACTAACGAGAAGAGGACATTCACAAGAGAGCCACATATCTCAGATTACTATGAACCATCAGATGAAATGAAAGAGTATCAAAACATCGTTATTGGACTTGCTGGACTGCTTGGTGGTTGGGGTGCTTACAAATTAATAGTTTAAATGGTATGTTTACAAAAACACACTAATAAAGGAAGGACTAACACAATGACATTTGAAAAATTAAACGAAGTTAAATTTGAACTCAACGAGGCATTCACATGGGGTGTAAAAGAAGACAAGTATAGTGGGTACGTCATCCCACTGGATGTTCCTGAAGACGTCAAAGATAAAATTAAAAGCCTTGCCTATGAGCATTGTACAAAAAACCAACTATATGGAAACGTGTTATACCTAAAGTCAAAAGATCTAACAGACAAGCAAAAAAGTGAACTGTTAGATCAAAAATATATGAACATCATGATCCACTTTAAGGTCACAGGTGTGTTCACAAAAACCGGCGACGAAGGTGTTGTTAAGTACCTTATCTTCAAGGTCACTAGACTAAGAAAAATAGATCAGCCAAAGCGTGAAGCAGAGTGTCCAGAGGACTGAACAAAGTGAGGACTGAACGAAGCGAAGTGTGTAATATTTTCAAAGGTTTAAGTCTTTGAAAATTTAAATGTTTTATATATAAAAACACACTAATAAAGGGACAATGAACTCAATTAGAAAAGAAATTCGAAATTACATTCGAACTAATTATACTACTAGCGGTGAGGTGTGTTATGACATACCACAAATGACAACCATTAAGAACTATAAGTTTAATCTTGATTCTAAATATATTGGTGAGAACAACAAGGAGCTGACTAACATCATACGTGAGACTATACAAGCCAGCACTCGCAATGACGAGCACAACAGGTGGATTCATTATTGCGCGTTTGCTATAAACGGGGTGGTAATTAAATACATCAAAATATCAAATGGTTATAACGTCGCAAACGTAGACGTTAACGTTACCATAACTAAATATCATGATGTTAACGAGGAACAAAGTGCAGAGGTGTATAAAAATATGGTGGCTCTCAAAAAAGCAGAGAACAAAGCAAGAGAAGAAAGTGATGTTTGTGGGGTTGAAGACAATGACAAACATTGTTACGAAGAGGACAACGGAGAGATGATTTGTGTTAATTGTGGTGATGTAAAAAGGGGGTGGGCTAAATTCAAAAATGGGTGTGAAAAACTTACAAATCCACGTCTAAAAAATTATAGAATTTATGAGGTTGATGAAAAGTATTGGGATGGGAAAGAAAAGCCAATAATTAGAACTGTTCAAGGTCTTAAGGCCTTAGCGAAAAGTTTAAAGCTTAAGTATTTCTCAAGAATGAGTGAAAAAGAGCTTTCTAAGAATTTAAAAGTTGAAGTTACAAGATATTATAGATTTATCTTTACGAACAAAAAAACAGGTGAGCAACGTGAGTTCGTGTCTATGACTAAAGCGGGGAAGGAGATGGGGTGTAATCCAAGCTGTATATTCAACAAACTTAAAAAAGGTAAAGAGGTTGATATTAATATAAGAGGTGAGATTTACATTCTAAAAGATAATGGAAAACTAAATCTCAAACAAAGTGAACCGGTCGTTAGTGAAAACAAAGTAAGTGAGGTGTTAGACAGCAAAGCTAGCAAAGCCAGCAAAGCTGACGAAGTCAGCAAAGTCAGCAAAGCTAGCAAAGCTGACGAAGACAGCGAAGACAGCGATGCCAGCGATGTATATATGAGTGAAAGCGAGAGTGAGTATAGTGAAGCAGGGATGGTGAGTGAGATAGAAGATATAGAGTATGATACCGAAGCGTCAGACAGTGGGGGTGATGATTGGTGGTGAAGTGTTCGTGTAATCTCAAAGGCTTCTCAGTCTTTGAGATTTCGTCTTTTTTTTTTTTTTGCTGAATGGTCGAAGGGGTATATAATAAAGTAATATGTGTGATAAAATTTTATGGGGAAAAGCTAAATGGGTTAAATACTGGCAATGTGTAATGTGTAGTAACGCAGCACCAAGTATTGAAGAAGTTATGGAGGTGTTAAAAATTTCGAGTCTGGGAAAAACCGAAAGAAAACTGATAACACTCATTTTTTGTTTGCCAAAGAAAATGCGTGGTCCATTAAGTCATGCTTTAGTAGGTCTCTTTGAGTATATGTATGACTGGGCGGTGGATGAAGTAAAACCAGTTTTGCTAAAACAAACTAAGTTTCAGAAAGCACTAGCGATTGTTAGAGTAAAGCGTAAGGACTGCACACGTAATGATAAAAACGGTTTCTTAAACGATACTAGTATTTATAAGTACGGTGTTGCAGAATGGGACGCTTTTGACGGTGTGGTAGATGATGAAGATGACAACGATAATTGTTCTGCTGGTTATGGTTATGGGTTAAGTGATAGTGAGGAGAGTGGTAGCGAGAGTGATGGTAGTGTGAGTGATGGGTGTGTGAGTGAGTGCGAGTGAGTGCGAGTGAAAAAAGTAACCATGCACATGGTTACTTTTTTTTGACTTTTTTTTCTCAACCCGTTTGGTGTCGGTTGGTGTCGGTGTCGGTTGGTGTTGGTGTCGGTTGGTGGAACTAACGATTTGAGAAATGGGGTAGAACTGTTTTGAAACTGATAAATTAAAATGGGGCAGAACCGGCCTTTCTCTACTACTATTAAGATATGTAAATGGTGGAAGGAAACCTATTTTTTGATAAACTGCTACTAGAGTCTTGCATACTATATAGCTAGTCCATTAGTCCATTCCATATTCATTCAATTTTTTTCAGCAATGCTTTGATTTATTTTTCTTAATTTAGTCACATTGACCGTCACCATCAAGCTATGTTTGCATATTACACGGCATCACGCTGGTTTGGACTCGTCATCGATGTCATTCTTTTAATGTTTTTGACTACTGTCGTAACAACCGAGTTGTATTTAGTGAAAGATTCCTCTACTGCAGGTTGGTATCATGACAATCATTTTTATAGCAACGTTAAGTGTATTAACTCGATTAAAGCCAAAAATGGAGCAATTTAATCAGCGATTTAGTTCCTTAGCCACGACTGGTTATATATACCGACAACGGTTGTAACAATTGAGCTTATTCATTGCGGCCTCGGGTTGATAATTAATTGTGCTACCGCAATAAATTGGCACCTCGTTTTCATATCAAAATTTATATTGATTTCTACTCAAAAACGAGGTCAGAGGAAAGGCAATTTAAATGCGCAAAAAAGAATATATAATCGGTATCAATCTATAATTATAAACTCTATTAAATGTCATTCCACATATGGTCTGGAAATTTGAAAAAACTTGAAAAATTAGAAAAAATTGGCTACGATTTTATGTTGCGATAAGTTCACCCTGCAGAAATCTAATTTTTGAATAAAGCTTTTTCATATTATTTCGACAGCACGATTGAGTAATTTGAAGAGATGTTGCTGAATTAGTTTTCTCCTTCGTGTTGCCCTCTCCTGCGCTTTTTGATACGGTTCTCCTCTGCAGAATGCTGAGCGAACATCTCGCTTTCGTATTCTTCTGCTGTCATCCAGATAGATTCACTCTTACCTTCTTGCGTAATTATCTAACTTTTGCTGCCTCGTTACTAGAGCTTTTTCGCTGAGAACAAGCTTTCATTTGAATCAGATTTCTCTTTCGTGAGCTGTGTTAACATCTCCACTAATTGTCTGGCCTATGTCGTACATATTAAATTCTGGCTGTCCGATCCATTTGTCGTCGTAAATTTTTGATCGCCTCCGAAGATTCATGAATTTCATCTGCTTATGAGGTCGACTGCAATGTGTTGCATAATTCTTAAAGTTTTTCTTCAATGTAGCTTTCTATTAAGAGCAACTCCTCGGCCATCAGATTTAGCGCGAAATTTTCTCACCAAGATTTACCCTCGTGTTGTTCGGGTTCTTGTTACTAGAACGTGATAAGTCATGCTTAGGAACTAGAGTTCCTATTGGTTGCATTCCATAAGTAAATACCATGCATGACGATACGCGTCATGCTCTCAAACAATAAGAAAATTCATTACTTGAGGGAAACTAGCGATAAATATTCCAAGCAGGCGAGGGAATATTTGTGAAGTTCCGAGGGCGCTAGCCCGAGTTTCACCCGTTTTACCTGATTCGGTTAGTCTTTCAACTATTTCCAGGTATCCTAACCCCAAAATGTTGTAATTAATTAACTGTATCTTTCTCCTACACATAATGATTTGCAAACGGGACATTTTAATAGGACCGAGGGCGTCAATACTGGAGGGATGGGAGACGAATCCCCATTTTTGGGGAGGGGATCAACATGTAATTATGCCCCCTACTTTTTTTCACTTTTGCATATACGACATGTTCTGATCATCAGAATCTGTAAAGTCAAGTCTCTCCCCAAAGTGCTTGAAATGGCGTTTCTACATTTCATACCGCATACCCCCTAGCATACCTGCGCATTCCCACTAGCGGCATGCGGCCTCAATAGACAATTTTGGAAAGGAAGATAGTACATGAAACTTCCTTAGTGCATGAGCAATGGGGCAATAACGAGGTTCATATTCCTCGGATAACAAAAGAGTCCGAGGCCATAATGACATTTTCAATGTTTTCACTCGCTACTCAAGAAAAGCAAAGCCTAATCGAATTGCATTCACGACCAAACGCTTCGACATACCGGTCTAGTGTCGTCATAAGGCGCGATCTGAAGTCGCATCTTACCTCCTTATACACTCGAGGGATGCTGTCATTGTGGAGATACTCTTATGGCAAATAAACATGCATCATCATGCTTTGAATCGAATAAAGACATTTCTCTGAATTTATCCCATTATTATAACTTCTTTTTTATATTTCAGTTATTGCTTCCGTGGCCATTCTGTATTCATTTCACAGTGCTATATATGTAGCAGCCGCGGTTCGTAGTGCTGTCGAGGTGCAAGCTCAGATGACCTCTGCTGAAAGAATTCTCGCTTATACTGAAATTAAGCCAGAAAAGGACACGAGATCAGTGACCAACCACCTAAAGAGTGGCCAGCATTCGGCAGAATAGAGTTCAAGAATGTTTCTCTGGCATATTATGAAAATGGTCCTAAAGTTTTGAAAGATTTATCATTTCAAATCAATCGATCTGAAAAGATTGGTATCGTAGGGAGGACAGGTGCTGGTAAATCTTCTTTGGTCGCTGCTCTCATGAGAATTGCTGAAACTGAAGGAAGTATTATTATAGATAATTCGAATATTGCGTTTTTAAATCTCCAATCAACTCGTCAACGTATTTCTGTCATTTCTCAGTCTCCTGTACTATTTAACGGTTCTATCAGAGAGAACCTGAATCCAACAGGTGAACTCGATGACTCGAAATATGGAAAGTTCTGGATCAGATGCAATTGAGTTTTCTAGTTGGAAGTCTTCCAAATAAGCTGGAAAATATATGCACTGGTGGTGGTTCAAATTTTAGTATTGGTCAACGACAGCTGTTCCATCTTGCAAGAGTTTTGTTAAAACGAAACAACATTATCGTTTTTGATGAAGCTACGGGCAAAGTAGACAAGAAAACTGCTGAACAAATTCAGAACGTTATTTATGGCGTGCTTAAAGATTGCACAATAATAATCATCTCGCATCGTATGGACACAATTCAGGAGTGTGGCAGAATTATGGTTTTAGACCAAGGTTCCATTGTTGAGTTTGATAAGCAACATGTTCTGCTTGACAAGAAGAACGGGTTCTTCGCGGAACTCGTAAAAATAGCAAATGAGGGCAAAATCTACTAAAATGGAACAAAACTCAAGCTAATTAATGATGTAACTTTAAACAGGTTTTTCAAACCTGAAAATTGTTAGTAGTTTTATAATGTTATAATACAATTTTAGAAAGCTTGCAAAAATCACTATCCGGCCTTCGTGCCTGCAGGGCAAGCTAGTGCCCTTCTTATGAGGCGCATAACTTATTCATGCATAGAGACTTTTATAATCTTTTACAGTTTTTATACAATAGTTAATAAATGTTTTATAAACTCTTAGGGAAGGGTCAAATATACGTTTCTACCAAAAATACGTCAATATGACGTCTGGGGGGAAGGGGGTTTATAGGCATGACGTATTCTTTCTCAAAATATACGCTTGAAAATACTGAATTAAACTCTGAATCTCATTTCATAACAAACCGCAAGTGTATGACAAAATGCGCAGTTGTATAAAGCAAAAGTGTCCTATAGTCCTTCCAGTTTCATGAGAAACGTTCATGCCTGTGCGCTATAATTAGTGTACTTTAAAAACAATACAGAATTTTTAATTATACAAATTATCCGCTATTACGGCCTGACTTTTGGGAGGGTGGGAGAGGGTCTTGTAAGAGACGTCATATTGACGTCTTTTTGGCAGAAACGTATATTTGACCCTTCCCTTAGTGAATATTATATCTAAAATGTTTTTGAAAAATTCATTTTTATATTACTGTCAAGATTTTTTTATCCAAGTGATTTGTATCATAGTTAAAATCACTCATCAGTGTTACTGATGCTTTGTCACATAAAACTAAGGATTATTCAAAGGCTTTTCATTACAAATCTTTCAGAATGGTAAAAATTAATTTAAAAAACCGTGCCAAATATCTTTGTTTTGTTTAGATCGTCGAATTTGCGTGGGAAAGTCCACGGACTTGCCACGCGTTTTTGACTCTCGTCCCGCGATCATCTCATATATGCATTACTCTAGTCTGTATGGAGCCTCCTTAACCTTGTCCAGTAGATAAAGTCTGTTAGCAACTATTTGTCTATTTTCCAACTATTTTTCGCTCAAAATACTTCTCCTGTACTTCTATCTTTATGATAAGAAAATTGGCCCGATCAGAAACGTACAAAAGGTAAAAAAACCGCGAAAACTATGATTCCGTAATACAAATCTATAGTAAATTGGGACCTTTGAAGCGGGTGGCGCAGAACGAATGACTTCCGGTTTCACTTTTCAACAACAGATGCGTTATCGAATCTATGTTCCGATCAGTGCGTAGGGTCCATGACATAATGGCGGACAACTTTGCATTCCGCTATGTTTTCACATACCCGGGAGTAAATATCCGAGCGGAATTAGACCCTCGCACGGCACTTCGCGCCGTTAGCTCGGGGATTATCCTAACGTTGGCAAGTAAATCAAACTACCGCCAGATATACCTTGAAACAATCGAAAAATACTCGATATATTTTGAAAACTACGCGATAATAATAACAGAACTTAAATCTATTATAGTTTTTCTACATTCCAACAAGATTTTGGTAAAGAATATCGGTTCCAAAAACGATTAAAAAGCTTTGAAATACGAAAACACAATCTCATTGGGTGTCAGAAAGCCATCAAAACAGCATAGCGGGGACAGTTTAACGATTCTATTTTTTGAAAAATATGGCAAGATAGTCGGAAGAAATAAGCGAACTAACAACACACAAAATAACAGAAGAAAAATATATGAACTTACCAAAGGTAAACATCACTATTTGTATGCAGTATTTTTTGCTGCTGCCTTTCCATATCTTTCATCTCTTCCCCCATGAAATTCAATAAAATATCTGTTTTGTTTTAGGCATACAAATGTATCCTGTTTTGACGGTTTTCTGACAGCCAACGATATTGTGTCATCGTATTTCAAAATACGCTGCTGTGTATTTTATTTTATTTTATTCAACTTCGCCTCAATGGCAGGGAGTCCACAACAGCGTCAGCCAATTACTGTGGCCCCATTGTTAGTTCCTAAGGGTTAGTATTAGAGGGAGGAAACCGGAGTACCCGGGGAAAACCCTCGAAGCACAGGAGAGAATCTCAACTTACATGCGTTATTTGAGCACACTGCCGATCTCATGCGAGTACCAACAGTGACCTCGACCTGTTGTGAAACAGGCTCAACTCAGTGGTAAGAGGCAGCGCGCTAACCGCTTCCGCCACCCGTATATTTAGTATAGTGGCAAGGGGGCATCCCGCATGTTGCCATAAAAAGATTGAACAAATTGCCAACAATTTTTCGTATTTTACTCCTTTAAAAAACGAACTTCAGTTGTTTTGTTTGCAAAAAAGTTGTTGGAATACAGTAAGACTATCATATATTTTAGTTCTGTTATTATTTTAGCGTAGTTTTTAAGATATTTCGAGTATTTTTCTTGTGTTTCAAGGCATATCTAGCGATACTTTGATTTACTTGTCTACCTTTACAGGAATAATTACAACTATAGTCTATATACTGTTACACTAATTACTATTCAGTGACGTACGTCGCCCCGTAAAAGGCAAGGAGAACTAAAGAATTGCATTATTTCAAGTAAATTTATCATATTTTCGTCATTTTCGACAAGGTAACAATATTTTTTAATTATTAAATATTTGAATGTTTTAGTCCATTATTAAATAAACCAGCATAGCCATTGGATTGCCCATGCTACAGCAATGTTGATAAGAGCCATTTTCATTGTTAGCAAGCGAAATAACAGGCAGGTCAAAGGCGTGGTAATTCAAAATGTCTTTGTTCTTATTTGCTATTTTTAGTTTGAGTGACATTAAACTGACTAATTGTCAACTCAAAATATCAGTGGAGGCTGGTCGCTTTATTTTGAAAACGGGAGTAATACATAGATATCTCATATACACTAGATAGCGCATCCCACCCTGTCGGCGGGCGAAAATTGAAGCCTGATCGCAGTCGCAGTTTACGTGCGGTGGCCATATATGGTCGTTCCCACGGAGCGTGATAATTTGTATATTTTGTAATGCGGAAATGGACAAAGTTGACAATAAGTCTTCTTTTATGCAGTCATGTGTGGAACTTGTTGTAAATGATGCCAGATCGTTGAAGCTTCATATTGTGAATAACGTGTGGGCAAAATTTAATTATTTTCTTTGAAAATATCAATATTTGTCGACCGTATGAAGGGCGGCCATATGACAAACCCTATGGATAAACCATTGCAATTTTTCAACATTTTGCTGTTAAATATATCATGTTGTGGAATTAAGATTGTTGATGCATATTCATATAAATATAGTTCCACCAGTTCCAAATAAAACATTTTGAGCAAAATTGTAAATGTATTTGTAAATTCTTTTGTAAAAGACAGCAACATTGAAAAACATATTTTAGTCACAGTTTATCAATTTTTAAATGGCAAAAATAGTCAATATAAAACAATGACACCAAAAATGGTTCTTACTCCTTAGTATTTGTATATTTATTTACATACAACATACTGTATCATGCATTATTTTATAGTTCCATGGAATCACATCAAGATTAAAATGTATTAGAAGCTAGAGAAGAATAATTGCAACTTTCTATTCGCAGGCAATATAACGTAATTGCTATTGTATTATGTAAATGTACTTGATAATCAAACTTTCTAAAACCTTCAATGGTATGAATGCTTCAAATTATCTTTAATGTTTGATGTTAAGGAATATTTCTTTCTGTTGAGTCCTATGAGTACAAGACCTTTTGTTTTCAATTCAAGCAATCAAACTGCCAAATTACTGTAATTATTAATAACAGTAGGTCATTGATAATTTGGGAAACCCTATTTTGTAATGACACACATTGCTTCTTGCATTATTGTATATTTTAAGATCAATGAAATAAACTGCTTGATGCACAGTAGATTTTATAATCTTAAATATAGTTACATTCATTATTGTATGAATAATTATATTGTTATAATAAAATATTACTTTTGACTTTGTGTAATAGTGCTTTCTAATTCTTTGACTCATTCAAATGCACAATGATTAAACTTTTCTAAAAAAATAAAATAAATTTGCAAGTACACTCAGGAATTGAAAACATGATTAAACTCTCAATTTTTGCCTTTTGAGTTTAGTGGTTAAAAAACCAGTTTTGGAGACTGTGGCATAGTTTTTTCCGTTTTGGCGCCAATTGTAATTAAATTGAATTAAACTCAGAAAATTTCATAGCAATGGGAAAAGTTAGAGGTCCTCAGTGTTGTCGGTCCTGATGCAAAAAGTGTAAGAAGTGATAGTGAAGGGTCAAGTGACGAAGAATCAAAAATCAAAAGAAAACTTCCCAGGACATTTCATCAGTAAACAATTTATTTTTACAGTATACTATTTTATGGATTGAAACTAGACTTGTATTACATGATAAACATCCTTTATAGATTTCCTAAGGATAAAGTACGACGAAAACAGTGGATACAAAATATTCATCGAGAAAAGTGGTCACCCAAAACGCAGACGCTTATATGTTCGGACCACTTCAAAGAAAGTTACATCGATAGAACTGGGAATTTGGTCAGGATAAATCAGGACGCTGTACCAACTAGGTTTAAAATGTTTCCAGATCATCTAAAAAAGGCATGTTATTATTATTAAGTTCAGTTAGTTATTCATACATAGGACATTTTGACTATTTATGTCAACTACATTTCCATGCAATGGCCATGGTGATTAATAAAGTTGATTACCTTCAGGTTACAAAGGAACGTAAAACAAGATCAAAAACCACTCATGTACAGAAAGATCTTACTTCAGCACTTCAATCAACATCAATGCAGAGTTCAAGTCCTGCCAGAAGAGAAAAGTCCTTACAAAGTGAGCCTGATCAACACCAGTTTGGTATGCCACCAATCGAAGATCCTTCTTCCAGTGCTACCATAAGGGAAGAGTCTTTACCAAGCGAGCTTGATCAAAGCCAATCTAATCTGCCATCAATAGAAGATCCTTTGTCAAGCAAGAATGATCAAAACCAACCAAGTGTCCAGCCTTGCTATGAGAATGAAACAACAATGGAAATCAATTGCAATGAGACATCTCCAAACATTCCTCATCAGGACGTTCTAGCTGTATTCCTTCAAGACACTGAATCGGTTCCAACAATCCCACTCCTGAAAGATAAATTAAAGAAGTCAGACAAGAAAATTGAAATGTTGAAGAAAAAGCTCAAATTGTCACAACAACGGTCACGTCGTCTGGAGAAAAAAGTTTTTTCGTTAAAAGAAGTTGTTAAGGAGCTTCGGGATAAAAACTTGATTTCCCCAAATTGAAGGAGTACCATTAGCATTGATGAAAAGAGTCAAATCCAACAAAAAGTCTGGCAAAGGTCGTGTTTACTCACCGGAGCTCAAGTCTTTTGCATTAACACTTCAGTTTTATTCTGCTAAGGCGTATTCTTTTGTTAGAAAAACATTCAACCTTGCATTACCAAGTCAATCCCAAATTCGGATATGGTGCGGCAAAATTCCAGCTGATCCCGGATTCACAAAGCCAGCATTTGATGCGCTGAAGTTAAAGGCAGCAGAATCCAAGGAAAACGGCAAGGAGGTTCTATGCTCTCTGATGTTAGACGAGATGTCCATAAAAAAGCATGTATCTTGGGATGGAAAAAAATATCAAGGGTACGTAGATCTTGGCAATGGAGCAGACGATGACTCCTTACCAATGGCAAAGGACGCTCTTGTCTTTATGGTCGTTAGTTTAAACAGTTCATGGAACGTACCATGTGGGTACTTTTTTACAGATGGGCTTAGTGGGAAAGAGCGCGAGAATCTTGTAAAAGTTTACATTCAACGTCTTCACGATGTAGGAGTTCGAGTAACCTCAATAACGTGCGACGGACCATCATGCCATATTTGTATGTTGAGAGAACTTGGCCTCAGCATAGATCTTTCCAACATGGTTACACAATTCATTCATCCTCAAGATCCCAAACTTCGAGTGTATGTGTTCCTGGATATTTGCCATATGTTGAAACTGGAGCGAAATACATTTGGAGAATGGGGTATTCTTGTTCGCAGGGATGGAGAAAAGATTCGTTGGCAATACGTAGTAGAAAGTAAATCCATAAGTTCATAAGTTCTAGAAGATGAAAGTAAATCCATAAGTTCAAGCGTGGCAGATGCATTAGAATACTGTGCAAATGAGTTAAAGCTACCTGAATTTCAAGGATGTGAAGCAACAGCGGCATTTATCAAGATGTTTGACATAGGAGGACTGACCGCTTATACCGTCATGCTTTGCGCCACACTATATTATCAAACGCGCCAGCATGCAAAGTGTCATTTTCAAAGATGGACGCTTTGGGCGAACATGATCATGAAAGTCAAGCGGACATTTTTCAAGATTCGACTATTTTATACCTTCATTGTGTTGATACACAATATCCATTACAGCTTAAAATTGCCGGATTACCACTATTGAGGATGGATGGTTATTTTTGTCACTTCAGCTTTATGAATTCGTTGTCAAATCGGCGAATTTGTATTTTGCCAAACAGCGCTGAACTTCTAAGGAAAATCGATGGAGTAAATTCACCCTGTATTATAAATGTGACTTCCAGTGTTGTATTCAAGGTGAGTTACATTTTATTTACTGTGTTTGTTCGCAATAAATAAAAAGGATATAAACGTTTATTTGATTTTGTATTTTGCCAGTGAGCTACAAAATGACAAATGGCATGTTTATACTGCATTTTGTTTATTGGTGTCGCTCAAAAATTGATATTTAATCATATCTGCACTCACGACATACCCAATGCAAGTAATGTTAGAGTTTAAAAAATGACTTATTGATATTAATTTAGTTTCACGAGGAGGATGTTGCTGGTCAATATGATGAAGTTCTGCTGATTTGGGATTTTGATGTTGATGTGCTTCTATCGACCACTGCCGGACATACATGTAAGTGTTATAGACGAACAGGATGCTGATTTGGAACAGAATGACGAACAAGAACAGAATAATGATCTGGAACAGGATGAAGAACAAGAGATCAATGATGCAGCACAATTTGCTGAATTGATATTCGTGAAAGGTACTACTTTTCATGGTCACTTCCAGGAAGCATTACATGCTTGCAAACAATTACGTGAGTGAAGTGTCTCTCACTGCTGAGCCAGTTAACAAGCGTGATGAGAATGCCATAGTTGTGAAAGCTTTGCTGGGAATATGTAAACCAATTGGATACATTCCAGCAAGGAAACTGCCAAAAGTGACAGATGCAGTGGGAAAAGGGGAAATAACATCAGTTGCATTAAACAAAGTAATATATAAATATATATATGCAGCTAAGGCCCACAGATATTTTGCAAAAATGTTAATTCTTAAAAGAAACAGATGGCTACCAGACAGTAAAACATATGAATACAATGATCCAATTTAAAGTGCTGCACTTAATATGATTTTTTCTTAATATTTGGGTGATTGGTTCATAGTGGATAATAAGAAATACAATCATGAAATTTTTATAGGAAAAAAGCTTACTATATATTGATCAACTGTTTCACTGTCAGTGGTTGAGTACTTGTCGTTAATGGGTTAATAATTATCACTTATTTATTGATACCGAGGGAAACAGTGAGTTTTGTTGTGCCGAGACTGTCGATGTTTCCTGAGGCATAGCCGAGGGAAACATCGACGGCTGAGGGGCCACAAAACTCACCGTTTTCTGAGGTTTTAGTAAATTTTTCAGGGGTCATTCTGTAAGATTTTGGACCGGTTGCCTCGTTCCAGAACAATGCACATTGTCCAATTGTAAAACAGGAAAATTGAACTCTGACACTTGGCATATAACAATAGAATATACTGTACAATTTGGCCTAATTAAATTTTTAAATATCATATGTACAATTTAAACAGCAATATTGACATCTTCTTAAGGTGGTGGTGGTAGATAGTTTTCCGGCTTGTGGAAACTCTTGCGTATTGTTTTTCCATGTCTGGCAGGAAGGACAGATCGTGCGCAAACAAAAATAGATCTGTCTTCCCTTTGATTTACACGGAGGCGGTGCAGTCGAAGAGGGTGGTTCCTTTCAGTGACTTCCTTGTCATTAAACTCTGGCTTCTCGTCAAATGATGGGTATTCTTCTTTGTATCTGCCATTTAACGTGAAGTAGTGAAATGGCAGATTTTCATCCATCCTCTTGGTGAATTCCCTGCAAAAGTTATGTCTAATATAAAATACTGTACTTATCTTGATCTAATTTTATTACCTTTTTATCAATTACCTGACAGCACTAGGCCAATACTCCTTGAATTGTTTAAGGGTAAAAATTGTCCCTATATTTCGGTGAACAATACCAAAAAATGTTTCCAAATCATCAGTCCCACCAGCCCGTGGATGCTCTGGATAGCCAATATCGATGATCTCTCGGCGTCTGTATTCCTGACTCTCGATGTTACTGGTGATTTCTATAACAGTTTCCCGTGAGAAATATATTATATTTTCAACAGGCCTAGAATGATAGCAGGAGATCAGACAACAAATTGTCAAACAATTTTCAAGTAAAATCACTACTTGTGTAGGAATGAACAATCAGTATAATTTATGATAATAGCTTCATATATACAGGGTGTATCAAAAAAACTGCAAATACCATAATTTGTATGCACGAGATCATACATTAGAATTTCAATGGCTGTGCAAATAATTACGCTTCTGGGATTTGAAAATACGTTTCCACGTGCAGTACTATCAAAATAAGCACACAAAGTGAATTAAAATTAGTTCGATTACGAATGGCTCAGCTAACAACAGAGCAAAGAGTATTTCTTGTTTTAAAGTACGCCCAAACTCAAAACTCGACAGCAGTCATTCGTAAACTGAGCCATTCGTAATCTAACTCATAAGTTTAATTCACTTTGTGTGCTTGTTTTGATACCCCTGGGAAACGTATTTTCAAATCCCAGAAGCGTAATTATTTGCACAGCCATTGAAATTCTAATGTATGATCTCGTGCATACAAATTATGGTATTTGCAGTTTTTTTGATACACCCTGTAGAGAATAATACATGGGTGCGCGGAAATACCAGATTTATTTCGAGTGTTGAACAGGATATCTCACGAGTGAGCGCAGCGAACGAGTGAGATATCATGTTCAACACGAGAAATAAATCTGGTATTTCCAAGCATCCATGTATTTTTCTGTTTATTATATAAAGGACAGTCTTTTCGAACAAAATAAAATAAAATAAAATATCCATTTTAATAAACTTCAAAAGCGATAATTTTCACGTGTGAGATTATCATAAATAATCTCACGTGTGAGATTATCAGTTTTATCAGTCCTCGAAATCTCTATAAAGCACTATACTTTATATAATAAAAGTGATTAATATGCACTTATGTAATTCTGTATAAAATAGGATCCGAGTAAGGACACTATAACTTGTCTATCAGAGAAGGATATACTTACTTGTTAATGTCAACCAAAGATAAATCGTAGCCATCTTTGTACCAAGGCATCCACACTTCCAAAATGTAATTTAACATTTGATAGTAATATATTTTCACTGGTCGCCCCGCCACACAATGCCCTGAGCCGATTATAGCTAAGTATGGGGAGTAAAATTTTTCGCAGCCGAGGGGCCGAGGGGAGGTGGGCGGTTGAAAAAATCTGTTGCCAATCCCGCTGTCCATGTGTGTCTTCGTGGCAAATGACAGAAAACTCACATTTCCCTGGGTTTTTATAACGTTGCTATTGCCACACGTGTTTCTATATCCATATTAATTAACTTCCGGCTGAAAAATCGCGCTCTTTAGGCATTGTATTGCATGACTCCCAGTAAGAATAGTAATATATTTTCACTGGTCGCCCCGCCACACAATGCCCTGAGCCGATTATAGCTAAGTATGGGGAGTAAAATTTTCCAGCTCAGTCCCCCGTGACTACCGGCATGCTAAGGTCTCGTGCACCAAAGGCATATTAAAATTAATATAGCTTACTGCACCTACAGTGAGTTCGTGCATATTTCCAGGTGACCTCATGCACCATTGGCCTTGAAATCAAGAAGATCCGCTGCCCCTAGAGCGAGTTCGTTTATACTCAAGTTCAAGCACGCAGCCTCATGCACCAAAGGCGTATAATATCGTATATTCATTTATACCTTCGACTCGAAACTACCTCGTGCACCAAAGTATATTCACTAGCTGTTTGTATAGCATAGATGAATCGGAAAATTATGCCGGCACTGAAGCGCGAAAAATAAATATTAGTCATTAGACATACATCCCACCATTTATAAGTGACCTGCAGTATAAATATAATAAGAAAATAACTTAAGAAAAAGTATGCTCGATGCCAGAGCGGCAAGGGGTGCCTCGTTAGGTCGCTTAAAGCTGTGCAAATTGATTAAGACAATTGGGTAGGTAAGTAACGTCGTGATGGCCTCTGTGATTGCGTGTAAAGGCCTTATGTTGAGACAATATGTTGTGAATGTAAAGATACTAGAGAAGTGGTACGCACACTAAGCCATCCCACTACAAGTAACTGATAAACGAGAACGCCGTCGTAGACAGTGTATAAGGCTTACTAAGTTTGCCCCTCTCGAGAAACAGTACATGAAGCAGGCGATATCGGCAAGTACGAATACTAGAGACATGTTAAGCGCACTAAACCATCCCACTACAAGTAACTGACAAACGAGAACGCCGTCGAAGACAGTGTATAAGGCTTACTAAGTTTGCCCCTCTCGAAAAACAGTACAAGCAGGCGATATCGGCAAGTACGACAATTATAGATGAGGAAATGTGCTGCATGAAGAATCTTAAACAATTATATGAAAACATAACGAGGTCGTCACGGAAACAACCATGCGAAGGCATATAGTCAGATACGAGCAAATGTACTGCAAACCCAGCAAAAGGGCCCATGGCGTCTCCGTAAGGCAAGAAAGAAACTAATCTGAGGCTGAGGTTCGACTAGTGGAGTAGTATGGAGCGGGGCTTAATGGACCCAGTTTTATGCGTAAAATTTAACGAGTTACCCTGCATAATTCATGAGTTAATTATGTTAATGATCTGAATTAATTAATTCATTTCCGAGGATAATCCGAACAAATCCGAGTATGAGTTATGCATATTAATGAGCATTTATAATTAGATTCATTCCGACGACGTTAAAACAACGAGAGGTTTCCGACAGTTCGCCATTTTGTTCCAAGATGGCAGAACAGCTAATTCTGGATGTTTTTAAGGAAAATAATGTAGAATTAACGCAGGATACTTTACGGTTTTATATAAAACTGCTTTTAGAAAAGCATGAACATACATATAACTCCATGATATGTAGTATTGTAAGAGATAATGTGTTTGAAAATTTATGTCAAACATATGAAGAGACTAAGCCTTTAAATTCTGGTAGAATTATGGCTTACTTGGCTTTAGTTTACAAAGTGAGCGATTTTTGTGACACTGAAACAGTGCGAGAAGCCGTTCGAATATGTGTAGACGATTTAAAACAATTTGATTTAGCGAGCTATGAAATTAAACTGTCTTGGTTTCAACGCTTAATTTCATGGTTGGTGGGTTAGTGTTACAGCTTAACCGCGTGTAATTTGAATATCACTAATTGGAATTGAATAGCGAAAGTCGTTAAGAAGTCATTAACTGTTGTACATGGGTGAACACATTGTACTTTAACGACATTGCCCAAACGCGTTTATGCTGAGCTTGTAAGAAACAGGCTTTAACGACACGACAAGCCTGGTTTAAACAAGAGGGCTTGCACATAAATATCGCGCATCAAACGCGTCCTTATATATTTTACTAAGCGTTGTTTGAGCATGACTATCGACATACTGTTCATCGCTAAGAATCAACTTGTGCTTCGTGTCAATATGTGTGCTTCTAGTTTTGAGAATAAAATCTTAAAAGAATTGACAGATGAAGAGTTTGAGAAAGGGATTCCCGTTTATGATGACGACGAAGATATATATGTATATACTAATGAAGAGTTTATTGAAAAGGTTTGGTACGCGTGTGTCAAGCATGGATATATCTCTGAAGATTACGATATCATGGGAAAGTTTCTTGACGAAATGAAAGTCACTCCATAAGCAACATGCAATGGTATGCTGTGAACGAAAGGTCAAGAAAGATGGACCAAAACAAATATAACTTGTGAACATGATAAATGTACTGAACCGGAATTTGTATGTCGTATTTGCTACTTACGAACATATTGTCATATTCATTGTCGTGTATGTAATATAGCACATAAATGTAGAGATGATGATTGTATAGAAACACTAGCAAAAGCTAACAAAATGTATTATTATTATTAAATTTATTACAAATCTTAAGAGTTGAATTTAACGCACAGTCTCTTAATAAATGTTAGTTTTTCTTGTTAATTAAGGATGGAATCGCCGCATCGTGCATGTTTTCCATGTTGTTCTATTCCGCTCGCAAAGCACACATAGCGATGTAGAATCCCACGGCTGTCGACACATAGCGCATGTAATGTTTTGCCTTCCGCGACGCAGTTCACGTTTCCATCTTCGAAAACACCGTAGATGTACGCAGTGATCACAACACGGTGTGGCAATTGCCCTAGTTTGTCCAAATCGAATTTCCTCTAGACATATATGTTTTTAAGGAAAATAATGTAGAATTAACGCAGGATACTTTACGGTTTTATATAAAACTGCTTTTAGAAAAGCATGAACATACATATAACTCCATGATATGTAGTATTGTAAGAGATAATGTGTTTGAAAATTTATGTCAAACATATGAAGAGACTAAGCCTTTAAATTCTGGTAGAATTATGGCTTACTTGGCTTTAGTTTACAAAGTGAGCGATTTTTGTGACACTGAAACAGTGCGAGAAGCCGTTCGAATATGTGTAGACGATTTAAAACAATTTGATTTAGCGAGCTATGAAATTAAACTGTCTTGGTTTCAACGCTTAATTTCATGGTTGGTGTTACAGCTTAACCGCGTGTAATTTGAATATCACTAATTGGAATTGAATAGCGAAAGTCATTAAGAAGTCATTAACTGTTGTACATGGGTGAACACATTGTAGTTTTACCACATTGCCCAAACCATTAATTTTCCCCATTGACTTTAAATTGTTTAAGCAGGACAGAAAGACTGAACACATTGTACTTTAACGACAGTGCCCAAACTTGATTTTGCTGAGCTTGTACAAAACGGTTGTTAACGACTGGACTAGCCTGATCTTGTAGTTCTCTACGCGGCAAAGTAGGGAGCACACATAGATAGCACAAATTGAAAACTTTCGCTTTGGAGCAACAACGTAAAAATCGTTGAAGTTGTACTTTAAAAAAAAATGTTGCAAGATGATGTTTACATGGTTGACGAAAGTCGATTATGTCGGAACCCCCTCAAATTGTTGGAAGCAATTTACGCTGATACAGTTGCAAATGAAATTACGCAGTTGTGCCAGGAAAACGAATGTAATATAGACGAAGGATGGTAGACGTACGGTATAGAAGCTATAGAACGTGTTAATAGCAAGCATTTGGTTTGGGACTCGTTTGTCGAGGCTGCAAGAATACTGAAAATCAATTGCCACGAAAACGTCCTTGAGCGTTTAAGAGAATTAAAAAAGGTACCAGAACACATGTTCGTTTACGACTTGGAAGAATCGTATCACTGTAGAAAGAGCCACCAATTACAATGCATCCTAAATTATTTATCTTTTTGGAGGGAGAAGTGAACAAGTCAAGGATATCGAATGCTCCAATCCGTACGTGGTCAGGCAATATTTCTAGTAAAAAGTAGTTGACGTGTTATTATAATGATAAAGAGGTTAAGGCGATAAACTTTTAATTCCACCTTTGGGATAACTTTACTTTACATTAAAAGTTATACGTAAAGCACACTGTAACTAAACATTCAGTTATATTAACCGTGTGCATGCGCAATTGAAAATAGAGAAAATATACGTCTTGTCGGTACAATTTTATTAAAATATTATTACACTCGCATAGAGTATATTATATCTGTTTATATAATGTAGTTGAGGAAGTCTAGTCTGAATCAGTATTTTCGCCTCTTCAATATAAGCATTGTCTTTAAAAGACGTTTCAGAAGAAACTTTCTTTTATCAACGGCTGCTTCCAAAGCCTCATCATGATCAAAGTCGTCACTGTTTATAAACACATCTCGTGTTCATTACTTTTATGTACATGATTCCTCCTAAGCTGTCTCATCCACAATAGACGTTCCAGATAAACACTTTCGAGCTTCTTTTGTAGTTTAGGTAATATCAACGCGTACGCTTGCTTGTTGGAAGTTTCATCATCAAGACCGTTTTCGATAAGATTCTGTTTTATTTCTTCGTACTCGCTGGCAAATCTTTGTTTTTCCTCTATTAATGGTTTCAAGGATCACTTTCATCTTCCAATTCAGATCCTGATTCATTTCCATCTACCTCAGAATCTTGTACATTATCACTATTTGACGCTTCGTCATCTGACTCCATGGGTACGGAATTGTGATCTGTATCCGACTCTTCCTCTCGGAATGGGCAGTATTCGTTTTCGTGTCTGCGCAAATTAAAGCGACGATTAAAAGATTTACCACAAAACTTGCAGCTCATCACTCTAGCACTGTTAGTAGCAAATGAGGGATTTTAAGAAAATTATTCATGAGCACTTGCTCTGTTGTATAGCTCATGAATGAGCGTTGGCGTAGACAAGCTCACGACGACCATCATAATTACTCATACCCCATGAGCACTCTGAAATGCTCATTTTCGTTGAGCAGAGATAAAAGATGGCCCGAGCAAGACGAAAACATGACAGATGTGTAACTCATTCAGAGACTGGCTACCAGACCTGTAAGAATTTTCATGCCCTATCTACTTTGTCAACAACTCTCCAAACGACTGCTGGTTAAGCCGAGTTGAAAAGTACGAAGATATAGTATTTTCAACACTTTGTGGACAAGCTCACGACGACCACTCATGATTACTCATGCCTCATGCATGAGTATAGTTGGTCTGTATAGCTCATGAATGAGCATTGACGTAGAAGCTCAACGACAACCACTCATAATTACTCATACCCCATGACCCCCAGAGTGACTGTCTTTGAGTGACTTCAACACCACTTATGCCGCATCTAGATTACACTTAAAGGATAAAGCATACTAGATTAGGATATTCATGTCTGCACGGATAGTGTGCTCATTGGCTCAAAACCAAGCGGTCTTTTTAGAAGACACCAAATAGATTAACCTGAAAACTAGGCTAGGCCGGTTCTCAACTCTGGGCGTAAAATGATTTTCGCTTTGCGGTATTGCTTTGTATTGCCAATCAACCCTGTTGACTTTACATTAACTGCTTTTTGGCTCGCTGGGAAGGGGTCGATTGAGCACGGCTGAACTACGCTCACGATATGTTATTGAACTTATTCATACAGAACTCATAAAAATACTGACTGGGCTTACAATGTTCATTTACATTGAGCATATATGAGTAGTGGCCCAAGCTGAACGAAAATAATGTATAGAAGAATAATATAGAAGTTATTGGTGAGAGATGTATGCAACATTACAAGTATTAAATAGAACATTACTTATATCCGCAAGTTAATTTCGCTATAGTCGCATCTTGAGAGATTGTATTTTCGTATAATTAAGTCAATTAATGGATCATGTTTTCGTCTTGCTCGGGCCATCTTTTATCTCTGCTCAACGAAAATGAGCATTTCAGAGTGCTCATGGGGTATGAGTAATTATGAGTGGTCGTGAGCTTGTCTACGCCAAACGCTCATTCATGAGCTATACAAGAGCAAGTGCTCATGAGGTAATAATTTTCTTAAAATCCCTCATTTGCTACTAACAGTGCTAGAGTGATGAGCTGCAAGTTTTGTGGTAAATCTTTTAATCGTCGCTTTAATTTGCGCAGACACGAAAACGAATACTGCCCATTCCGAGAGGAAGAGTCGGATACAGATCACAATTCCGTACCCATGGAGTCAGATGACGAAGCGTCAAATAGTGATAATGTACAAGATTCTGAGGTAGATGGAAATGAATCAGGATCTGAATTGGAAGATGAAAGTGATCCTTGGAAACCATTAATAGAGGAAGCAAAACAAAGATTTGCCAGCGAGTACGAAGAAATAAAACAGAATCTTATCGAAAACGGTCTTGATGACGAAACTTCCAACAAGCAAGCGTACGCGTTGATATTACCTAAACTACAAAAAGAGCTCGAAAGTGTTTATCTGGAACGTCTATTGTGGATGAGACAGCTTAGGAGGAATCATGTACATAAAAAAGTAATGAACACGAGAGATGTGTTTATAAACAGTGACGACTTTGATCATGATGATGCTTTGTAAGCAGCCGTTGATAAAAGAAAGTTTCTTCTGAAACGTCTTTTAAAAGACAATGCTTATATTGAAGAGGGCGAAAATACTGATTCAGACTAGACTTCCTCAACTACATTATATAAACAGATATAATATACTCTATGCGGAGTGTAATAATATTTTAATAAAATTGTAACAAGACGTATATTTTCTTCTATTTTCAATTGCGCATGCACACGGTTAATATAACTGAATGTTTAGTTACAGTGTGTTTACGTATAACTTTTTAATGTAAAGTAAAGTTATCCCAAAGGTGGAATTAAAAGTTTATCGCCTTAACCTCTTTATCATTATAATAACACGTCAACTACTTTTTACTAGAAATATTGCCTGACCCATGCGGATTGGAGCATTCGATATCCTTGACTTGTTCCCTCCAAAAAGATAAATAATTTAGGATGCATTGTAATTGGTGGCTCTTTCTACAGTGATACGATTCTTCCAAGTCGTAAACGAACATGTGTTCTGGTACTTTTAATTCTCTAAACGCTCAAGGACGTTTTCGTGGCAATTGATTTTCAGTATTCTTGCAGCCTCGACAAACGAGTCCCAAACCAAATGCTTGCTATTAACACGTTCTATAGCTTCTATACGCATACGTCTACCATCCTTCGTCTATATTACATTCGTTTTCCTGGCACAACTGCGTAATTTCATTTTCATTTGTATCAGCGTAAATTGCTTCCAACAATTTGAGGGGGTTCCGACATAATCGACTTTCGTCAACCATGTAAACATCATCTTGCAACATTTTTTTAAAGTACAACTTCAACGATTTTACGTTGTTGCTCCAAAGCGAAAGTTTTCAATTTGTGCTATCTATGTGTGCTCCCTACTTTGCCGCGTAGAGAACTACAAGATCAGGCTAGTCCAGTCGTTAACAACCGTTTTGTACAAGCTCAGCAAAATCAAGTTTGGGCACTGTCGTTAAAGTACAATGTGTTCAGTCTTTCTGTCCTGCTTAAACAATTTAAAGTCAATGGGGAAAATTAATGGTTTGGGCAATGTGGTAAAACTACAATGTGTTCACCCATGTACAACAGTTAATGACTTCTTAATGACTTTCGCTATTCAATTCCAATTAGTGATATTCAAATTACACGCGGTTAAGCTGTAACACCAACCATGAAATTAAGCGTTGAAACCAAGACAGTTTAATTTCATAGCTCGCTAAATCAAATTGTTTTAAATCGTCTACACATATTCGAACGGCTTCTCGCACTGTTTCAGTGTCACAAAAATCGCTCACTTTGTAAACTAAAGCCAAGTAAGCCATAATTCTACCAGAATTTAAAGGCTTAGTCTCTTCATATGTTTGACATAAATTTTCAAACACATTATCTCTTACAATACTACATATCATGGAGTTATATGTATGTTCATGCTTTTCTAAAAGCAGTTTTATATAAAACCGTAAAGTATCCTGCGTTAATTCTACATTATTTTCCTTAAAAACATCCAGAATTAGCTGTTCTGCCATCTTGGAACAAAATGGCGAACTGTCGGAAACCTCTCGTTGTTTTAACGTCGTCGGAATGAATCTAATTATAAATGCTCATTAATATGCATAACTCATACTCGGAATTGTTCGGGAAGGAGTGACCGTAGCGGGTTTCACACCCATGCTTCCTTTTCACGTCGCCCTGGGTTGGTGAAAACCGACTGTTTTATTTGCCTAGAGGAGATAAACCGAAATGAACGGTACTCATTCGATATGCCGTGTTGTGGACAAGTGATTCACTTGGCATGTTGGCAGCGTTGGAAGAAAGAGCAAGTCACTCCATCATGTGCTATGTGTCGGTCCCCCTGGAATACGGAGGCCGTATGCTTTCTTTGCTATCGGGCCAAATACTCCCAGATGCAATGGTGGCCTCGGTGTGTTCCCGCGCAAATGCGAATTTGGAAACACGTTTGTCAGTTGGGCTAAAAGATTCAAAACAACGGCTCTTTTAAGAGCCACCAAATTTATCAAAAAAAATTATAAACTCAAATTCGATCATATTAAAATATATAAGTTTATTCACAACTTTATATTAACTACAAATTCTCACATGCACATTTATTAGTTTAAAAGTTTGTCAGCCACCCCTGTGATTTCTTTTTAGCTCTTTTTTTACTTGGTGACACATTTGGAGTGTCGTCGTCCTTTGACCTGTCAGGGTCGTTTTTTTCATAACCGTAAGTTCTAAAGAGCTGTAGTCGTTCAGGGTTGCGTATTAAATCTTCTGGAAGATTAATTTCCTGAAGACCTTTGGTAAATAATTCAAATCCATTTGGTTTATTATTTTTTCTGTGTCTAAGAGAATCGCTAACTAAAGTTGTAATATTTGTATTTGGCATTCTCTCGCCTTGATATTTCAGTTCGCCTTTTTCATTCCAACTTAGAACTTGAGGATTATCCTCTATTCTTCGTAAAATCATTTTGGCTTTCGATTGTAGTGTTTTCGGAAGAATCTCAATAATATCGGCAACTCGCTGTCCCTTGCTAATGACCTCACGTGTATTGGGAGCGCTCGCCGCAGAAATTGAACCCATTATCGCTGTCGATTTTTCGGCATCTCCTGCAAAAGCTATAGGTATTGGTTCTCTGCTCTCAACATTTCGTTTCGCTTTGAAATGAAGATAGTTCTCTAAAATTTGACTGTAAAGCTTTGCTTTTTCATCTTGGGGAGTGTCATCTCTGTCTAAAACAATTTTCATTTCCTGATCTAATTGGGCCATCTTTGTCACAGTCGGCGGTGTCGTTAGGCGATGTTGTCTTAAATAATTATCCAAATTATTTTCCGGTAATAATATCATTTTTTGTGAATGCTTCATGTTTCTATTCAATGAGCGATGCTAGTTCTTTTAAAACGGGCCCCAACACTAAAGTAAGAAAGCCGTCCCCTTTTTGAACGATCGTCTGTCGGCGTTTTTTCAATGGTGTACCTTTGTCGACAAGTAGTCTTAAATGATCTTTGTGCCTAGATAGCTTCCTCTTTTGAACTGCAGACATTTTCACTACACTCTTTAAAATATTTAATACGCAATCACAGATTGCCTTAATGCAACTCGGCTCTAAATGTTTTAATATTGCTTTACGCAGCTTCGGCTTTGCTTGGTGTAAAACTTTAAGTAGGTGGACGTTCTTTCTCATGTGAGCAGACATGGCAAAATAACTGAGCATACAACAATCTTCGCTTTTTATATCACTTTTTAACATAAATAACCTGAAACTCGTCTGGAAATATATTTGCACGTAATCTATATTTGTCTTCAGTTTGTGGGTGAAGGTCTATTAAAAGATAGGAATAGGCTTTCTCGGTCGCGTCTTTATAAGCTTCAATTAAATATTGACCACAACCGGGGTACATTTGGCGGGCAAGGGTTGAAATAACTGTCTGGTCTCTAGGACTTTTAAAAACAACCATATAGTGGCAATTGAGCGAACATAACCGCGAAAATTTTCCTTTATTAAACAAAGCTTGCTGTAAAAATATTACTGAAATGGAGCGGTGATGCGAGCCTTTGGTAAACAAATTTGCTAGTTCTAAATTATCCAATAATTCATTTTGCAGGTCATCAATTATCATTAACGTATGAAAGGACGGATCGGTTACGCCTATGATGTCGGGAAACCCCTCATAAAATTGTATCTCTGGTATGTTTTGTCGTATTTCGTCAAAAATAGGTTGATATTCCCCATAACAATATATGATTTGCTCAACTTTTCGGTCAATCATTTGAGGTAAGTTTTCAAGAAACTTTTTTACCCAAACGGTTTTGCCTGAGCCAGAAGGACCAGAAATCTGCAGGCAGAAACAAGCTTTTAGTTTTGGATCCATGCTAGTTTGCCGCAAATGAAAACACATCGATGGTGCTCTAAGTATTTAAAGTTTCAACCAAGCATTTTAACGACCACACTAATTTATTACTTTTTAAAACAGACTCAACACAACTATGAGTGGAATTCGACAACCTCACAGATATCGACCTGGCAATATCCCTCTTAGGTTCTTTAGACCATCGTTAGACCATCGTGGTGTGCCCACAAAATTGTGTAGCGCTGTTGGACGTGAACCAAAAGAGACAGAGGATTGTCATATATGTCTAGAGGAAATTCGATTTGGACAAACTAGGGCAATTGCCACACCGTGTTGTGATCACTACGTACATCTACGGTGTTTTCGAAGATGGAAACGTGAACTGCGTCGCGGAAGGCAAAACATTACATGCGCTATGTGTCGACAGCCGTGGGATTCTACATCGCTATGTGTGCTTTGCGAGCGGAATAGAACAACATGGAAAACATGCACGATGCGGCGATTCCATCCTTAATTAACAAGAAAAACTAACATTTATTAAGAGACTGTGCGTTAAATTCAACTCTTAAGATTTGTAATAAATTTAATAATAATAATACATTTTGTTAGCTTTTGCTAGTGTTTCTATACAATCATCATCTCTACATTTATGTGCTATATTACATACACGACAATGAATATGACAATATGTTCGTAAGTAGCAAATACGACATACAAATTCCGGTTCAGTACATTTATCATGTTCACAAGTTATATTTGTTTTGGTCCATCTTTCTTGACCTTTCGTTCACAGCATACCATTGCATGTTGCTTATGGAGTGACTTTCATTTCGTCAAGAAACTTTCCCATGATATCGTAATCTTCAGAGATATATCCATGCTTGACACACGCGTACCAAACCTTTTCAATAAACTCTTCATTAGTATATACATATATATCTTCGTCGTCATCATAAACGGAAATCCCTTTCTCAAACTCTTCATCTGTCAATTCATTTAAGATTTTATTCTCAAAACTAGAAGCACACATATTGACACGAAGCACAAGTTGATTCTTAGCGATGAACAGTATGTCGATAGTCATGCTCAAACAACGCTTAGTAAAATATATAAGGACGCGTTTGATGCGCGATATTTATGTGCAAGCCCTCTTGTTTAAACCAGGCTTGTCCTGTCGTTAAAGCCTGTTTCTTACAAGCTCAGCATAAACGCGTTTGGGCAATGTCGTTAAAGTACAATGTGTTCACCCATGTACAACAGTTAATGACTTCTTAACGACTTTCGCTATTCAATTCCAATTAGTGATATTCAAATTACACGCGGTTAAGCTGTAACACTAACCCACCAACCATGAAATTAGGCGTTGAAACCAAGACAGTTTAATTTCATAGCTCGCTAAATCAAATTGTTTTAAATCGTCTACACATATTCGAACGGCTTCTCGCACTGTTTCAGTGTCACAAAAATCGCTTACTTTGTAAACTAAAGCCAAGTAAGCCATAATTCTACCAGAATTTAAAGGCTTAGTCTCTTCATATGTTTGACATAAATTTTCAAACACATTATCTCTTACAATACTACATATCATGGAGTTATATGTATGTTCATGCTTTTCTAAAAGCAGTTTTATATAAAACCGTAAAGTATCCTGCGTTAATTCTACATTATTTTCCTTAAAAACATCCAGAATTAGCTGTTCTGCCATCTTGGAACAAAATGGCGAACTGTCGGAAACCTCTCGTTGTTTTAACGTCGTCGGAATGAATCTAATTATAAATGCTCATTAATATGCATAACTCATACTCGGAATTGTTCGGATTATCCTCGGAAATGAATTAATTAATTCAGATCATTAACATAATTAACTCATGAATTATGCAGGGTAAACTCGTTAAATTTTACGCATAAAACTGGGTCCATTAAGCACCGCTCCATACTACTTAGTGGTTATTGGACGATCGCTGCATTTTGCAAATCGCGATCGGGCTGTACTTGCTGTTCCACCGCAGCTGGTTGCGGTACATGGGGTAGTTGCTGAGCATTATTTAGATCATCAATCTCAATAGGTTGTGGTTGAACAGCTTTAATTCTGCCATATCTCTTTTCGCTCGGCTGCGACACAGAAAATCTTGCTTGTAAAAAATCTGTTGCCAATTCCGCTGTCCATGTGTGTCTTCGTGGCAAATGACAGAAAACTCACATTTCCCTGGGTTTTTATAACGTTGCTATTGCCACACGTGTTTCTATATCCATATTAATTAACTTCCGGCTGAAAAATCGCGCTCTATAGGCATTGTATTGCATGACTCCCAGTAAGAATAATTAATTTAATTACACCTGTCTCAGGTACTATAATTGATCATATTTATACATCGAATCATGAGTATGTTTTTCTAAATATGTGGCACCGATTGAAATTAACAACGCCAGCAACAGCAATAAGAGTAGCTACCTAATAGCAAATGATGTGCGTAGAACTCAACGCGACTTAGTGGGGATTTACTTACTTAGTGGGGATTTAGTGAATATAATATTTTTACTCTTAGCCTTCACTTCAATCGGGGACGGTTGTACGAAAGTCTTTTCCACCGTTTAACTCGCTAGCCGCCGAGAAAGCTTATTCGCTCACTTAATCGGTCTAATAATCGAGGACCAAGATTTTGTCAGCCGATATAAAGTCAGTTTCCAGTGTCAGTTCAATAATCTGCAGTATTGAAAATCGAACAGTTGCAAGTATGCGCAGTGATATAAATCTTAAATTACTCCCACAAATGAGCTCATTTTCCTAGTTTATAACCAGCAATGGATAGATACGTTATATATCTCAAGGTATATTGCTTGGCTAGAAAAAAGTGTGATAAAATCTACTTTTGAGTGATTGAACGAAGTTGAATCTGACGCTCAATATAGCGCTCAATCCGAGGCCGAATCTGAGGCCCAATCCGCGGCTACCTTCACAGTTGTGGTATTTTTGTTGTTGTCAATATGGTGAATATATTGCGCTATCGTTGAAGTTGTTTCTTTTAGATTAACGTGAATCAAGAAGTATGTACACAATCAGGAGACGTAAGCAAATACGTTAAACAGCTAAGGAATAACGGTACGCATCGCTATATACCCAATAACTTTATTGTACTAATGATAGACATTTGGTCATAGTCCGCGATATACTTTCAGTCAGACAGCGACATTTCTTTAGATTCTTGCGCTTCTCAAAGTGATATCCATGTTGATATAAAGTCCATTATTTGTGTGTTTAAAAAAATGTATCCAAATTTATTTTGGATATTTGCGAGAGAAAAGCAATACCTAGTGTATAATATAGTTTGTCCGGAATATTTGCGCTCCAGTACGCGGGCTACCCCCTGCAGGCAAACTTGGAATATAGTGGATTATGTAGCATACGATACTAAAAGCCGGAGAAGCAACACTCTACAGAGTGTCTTTTCTTATAATCTATAAAGCAGTGATGTTTTCCAGGGGGAACGCGGGGGAACGCCATCCCCCCGCTATTTTCGCTGGGGGAACGCCGTTTTCCCTGACAAAACCAAGCGTAGGTGAATGTCGTTCCCGCTGACAAAAATCAAACATTGGTGAACGCCCAACGCTGTTCCTCACCGCACTATTTTCGCTTTGATAATTTGATTGTAGTCAATTTAACAGCCAAATTAGCTCGGCCAAAGAATATCAGATGATCATGAAGGTCATGCTTTTTTAAGTCATTTACTGATTTGCCTATGTCTAAGACAGGCCATTAACTTTAACGACCGGAGGCCACGCCCAGTTTACTTTCACTACTATATTACTGTCACTGAAATAAAGGTATACGCTATTATATTTTTTGAAGTGACATATTTTAGATTCACACTACATCGAATATGACTAGCTTGGTTTTAATGTGACTGTGTAAAATAATATTATCATGTGATGAAACCTTTATGGCTGGTTAAGGGTTCTATATGGAGTGAGAGGGGAAATTACCACACTAAACAGTAAGGCACCCAGAAAATTTGCTTTTGCATGAATAGATATGATCCACTTAGTTAGACTAACGTGAAAGAACTACGTAAAAAGGATTTGAAAGATTTCGTTATATTTTTATGCAATCGTTGGGAAGCTATTCTAAATTTTTGGAGGACTTTTTAACTTTTATTTACAAAAGGTGGATAAAATAGAATTTGAAAATCAATAGCTCATTTTAACACTTCATTGAGTTTGTTTATTACATGCAGCATTACAATTTCGAAGCACGATAATGTTCCGAGACAAGCATGTGCAAGAGCTCTCTTGCGCACTCAAAAGCGTGTAAGGCAATTTTATCCAGCTACACAAAAACTCTTTGTTATATATGTACATGTCTTCTATTCCTAGGCTGGCCAATAACACTATGAACGTGAATAAAGTTCACCCACAAGACAAAGCTAACTTCATCTCTAAATTAACACTGTGGTGGATTGTTGATTTATTGTGGAGAGGAAACAAAAATCCGCTAAATCAAGAAAATCTTGATCCTGTTAGAGAAGAAGACCGCGCTCAGCATCGAACTAAACGGTTGGAGAAGATTTGGAAAAATGAGAAAATCTTTGCACTTCAAGAAAAGAGAAAACCAAAACTTTGGAAAGCATTGTTGAAATATTTTACTTGGAAAGAATATGGAATTTTATGTTTTTCGTGCGTTTTTGCCATCTCAGGGAATATTTTCTATCGGTATTTTGTTCTGAAGTTAATAGATGCTTTGAGGAATAGTTTCTTGCATGACATGCAATCCAGAAATAAGTATCTTGTCTACGTATGGGGAATGATTGTTGGATCCTTAGTTGCAAATTTTGGCGTACGACATTTTAGTTTGATCTTACCAGTCCTAGGAATAAAATCCAGAGCAGCCCTCGTAGGCTTGATTTATCAAAAGGTAGGCATATATATTATGCTAAGGATATTTGTCTTCGAAGGAAAAATTGCAAAAAACATAAATAATCTATTAAACGCCCACTCTCAAATGTCGTCGATGATCGGGTCAAACCACAATTTTGTCCTAAACGCCCCTCTCTATGAAACGCCCCTTATCTAATAAACGCCCCTCCTAACAAGGCGTTAGTCAGATTTCATTAAACATTTATTAGAGTAAACGCTCATCACATTACTAGTGTTAGAGCAGAAGTGTAATGGAATGTAAGGGCTAGGAAAATATAAAATTAGACAAAGGTATCTTACCTTCAGGATAAATGTGATTCTCCAAGTATAAAACGCAATATTCGACACCATTTTCCAGCCCACAACGGTAAAAAGTTATTTGTTATGCAAATGAAGAATCATAATTACCTTGCAAGTAAAATACCATTGTGAAACTTCATATTCTCCTACGTATTCTCCTTCCCAGAATTCATTGTGCATAGTTTAAAATGTTAGCCTGAGCAGCCAATCTTAAGTGATCAGTTAGACCAAACTTTTAGTTTTTAAGATGATTCTGTCGACACACGCAGAGACTCAACTTTCGAGGTAGAGGAGGATCTGAAACAGTGGCCTTTAAATATATTTGTGTCTATACCTGATAAAGCTAATGTTATTTTTACCCAGCGAGCATGATTATTGAGGCGTAAGCAACTCTACATGGCTAATCAAAGGACGTAGATAGTTTCTGAGTGTTCCACGATTGTCCGAGTTGTTGAGTCTTGAAAATTTATTCTGATATGGTTGAGCATACATTTGGAAAAATCGGTAATAATACAACTAGTGAACAATTTACCGGTCCAAACGTCTTTAAAATTTTGAAATCTTTAAAATGCGTTTTAGACATAGAATCAGCGCAGAAACCAGAGGTACCAGGGCTACCGTCTTAAGAGTCAGTTGTTTCAATGTCAAATCACTAAATGGGTCCCACAATTCACACTATGTATGACGGCCATATTTGTGTGACCTCATTAGATATTCACCGGCAAATTTAGGCCACTGGTGACCAATTTTTATCTCAACAATATGCATCCTTTCCCTTCAATAACCAGAAATTGTTAAAACCTCCTCTAACATGTCAGAAACACCACCGTAGATGTCTCCCAAGCCTACTCTTCAGGTCACGAGTCATTGTTCTTATATAGCGTTGGGGTAGGAGGCAAGCCCGTGAATAGTTCGCTTCCCAGCGGAATACCGTTCCACTAGTAGAGTAATATAGTCGGATAATTCAATTTGATTACGCATCTATAGAACCATCAAAGAGATATTTAAGAATTCATTTGCGAACAACATGACCGGCATGGAATCAGTCCTTTATCTACACCTTGGATGCTGCTTTTGCGCTTCAGAATTTAACTGAAACATCAAGAGCGTCATTGACCTGCTATTTTCTATAATGCACCCAAAACCCTGCTAATATCAGCGCATACAAATCAGAGAAGTATGCTTTTTCTTTCAGGTGTTGAAATATAGTAAGACGACGATAAACGCTGGTGAAGTCATGGAATTGATATGTAACGATACGCAACGTTTAGTCACGATGGCATACAGATTTCTTCCATACTGTATATGATTCGGAAGCTCATTTCGTCTTTCATATACATCAGTTGGCTTTTAATATTTCTTGGTTGGAAAATCATTCCTGGTCTCCTTGTTTTTGTTTTTCTCTCCCTATTTCGCATTTTAATTACCGAAGTCGATGTCAAATTACGACGAAATGCTTCCGACGTTGCAGAGAAACGTCTTGGATACGTACGAGAATTTCTTACGATCATTCATTCCGTCAAACTAAATTGTTTGGAACATATCTACGAGAATAAGATTCAATCAACAAGATGGTAAGTTCAAACATAATTCAAAGGCTGATTATTAATCAATATAGGCAAATTATCCAATCATATTGTGTTCATATTCCATCCCAGGAGAATCAAAAAACCTTTGTTTCGTGTAAAGCTTTCTTTTATGTTTTCCTGCCGTGTTTACGTTCCTTATTATGCGTACAATGTTGCAGCTCTCTTGGCAATGCAGCTTTTAAATTACGTCAAATAAAAATTAGAGATTTTAAAATGCGGCTTTCTTAATTACATGCATATTCTGCACACCCTCCCTGCTAGAGCTGCGTTGTTTCCGAGCGACCTCCCACCCTCCTTACGCCGTTTTCCACTAGGGTCGCGTTGCCCGCGCGCGGCGAGTGACCTATGCAAGTCACGTGTGTAATTTCTCTTCCTCGCACGCCAAGAAAGTTGGATATAGTTCAATTTTCATGGCGTGCATGCGGGGGCTAAAGCGGACTAAAAACTACAGGGCATGTTTAAATATGTTCGTATTTTTCGAAAGAACTTCAACACTGATGATTGTTATGACGTACAAAGCAAACTGGACTACATAACCGCATGCAGGAAATATGGCAAAATGCTAGTTGCGCTTGGGTTCTTCATTTTTAACCAATCACCCTATTTTCTTATATCGTTTTAGGCAAGAAATCAAATTTAAAGCGAAGCGCTGGATCATTTTGTCCATGAATTTTACTTTCACTACGTGTGGGCAACACCTTTCAACTTTCGTGACAATTATGACTCTCATATTCACTGATGGCTCCATGCTTACATTTCACAATATATTCACAATGATGTTGCTGTTTGTAAGCATGAGCGATTCCATTCTTATGGACATTCCAGTTTCAATTCATTTCAGTACGGATATACTGACTGCGCTCTCTCGGATACAACGTTTCTTGGAACGCTCTGACGTCATGGATGTCACAATAAAAACGAATCGATTTCGCGAGACTGACCATTCAGAACTTGATGAAAAGTCAGCTGAAGAGATGAATGCTTCGTGGAAAGTAAGCTGTACTCCTTACATTTGGCTGGATAATGTGTCATGTAAGTTACCCGCATTCGATGACTCAAATCTTCAGGAAAACGGCGTATTACTGTTAAAAGACATTTCTTTTAAAATATCATCAAAGGGATTGGTTATTATTACTGGTTCTGTGGGCAGTGGAAAGTCCTCACTGCTGACGAGCATTATTAATGGAGAACTTCCTATTACCAAGGGATCTATAAAACATTCTGGGAACATTGCCTAAGTTTCGGATACGCCGTGGGTATTTCCAGGCACTGTTCGTGAGAATATATTATTCGGTTCAGCATATAACGAAGAGTGGTACTTAGAAACCGTCAAAGCTTGTCAGTTGGAAAATGATTTTAGGAGACTCCCAGAACAGGACTTGTCAGGAATCGGAGAACACGGTGCAACATTGAGTGGTGGACAGCGGACACGTATAGCTTTGGCACGCGCTGTTTACTCGCAGGCGGATATATATCTACTGGACGATCCGCTCAGTTCTTTAGATGCCAAGGTCGCAGAAAGTATTTTCAAGAATGTTTTAAAAGGAATGTTATCTGAGCGGATTGTATTCTTAGTCACGCACAAATATTTCACCGAAGCTGACTTCATCGTAAAGTTGGATAAAGGTAAAAAAGTTTGAGCTGATCCAAATTACAAAATAACAAACTACAGTAAACAGTCAGTGGCGAAGCCAGCAGTCATGCAGGTCATGCAATGCATGACTAAAACTTTCCCCAAAAATGTTTAAAAATTGTCTAAAACAGAATTACGCTTTATCTTTGCCTTTCTACGTTCAGCTGCTTTATGCTATATTGTTTGACGTAAATCAATGGTCTTTACGCTATATTTTCGCTGAATATTCTCGTATGTTATTGATTTCGGCTTTGTTGCCTTGGCAACTAAGTAGGGCCTGCATATCCACATGCATGACCGGTTGCGTAATGCCCGTTCTTCACTAGGCGAATTTGTTCGCGCGACGCGAAGCGAAAATTCATTTCGGCAATCTGATTGGGTAGCAAAAAAAATTTTCGCTGCGAATTTTTTCACTAACCAATCGCGTTGTCGAAATTCGGTTTTCGCCTCGCGTCGCGCGAACAAATTCGCCTAGTGGAGAGCCGGCTTAATAGGAGTGGAAAACGAGTGCGTGGAATTGCTGCGTGTTCCCCACTGCGTGTTTTGGTCATGCATTTTCAGAATTTCATGACTAGCTAATATTATTTTCTATTAGGTTTCTTGTTTTCTGATTGGCTTACGATGCTTGTGCAAGCGCGATGCGGTTGTTTTTGACGCTTTGGTCATGCGATTTACGATTTTCATGACTAACGTAACGGGCAGCCCGACCTGATCACAGCAAGTGAGCCACAGAGTCACAGCCTCTTTACTCGAAGCTTTCAGCCTGAATGAACATGGCTTCAAGTCATTCAGGCATCAGTTCGAGTTCTTCTTCACTTGAAGTTAACGATATTGTTTCGGAGTTGGTGAGAAAATCCTTTTCTGCTTGGGCTACTGCTGAACAGAATATTATCGTTAAGCACGACCAACGCCAGATCTTTCGTCAAGAAAATACTATTTGACCGGCAGGGGACATATCTTCGGTTCGGTGCATGCTATGTAGATGGCAATACCACCGTTCGATTCAGCGTTTTACGATCTCTTTAGAGAAGTAAATTGTGTTTGTTTACAATGCTATGCGTCCAATTTAGCCGCTTTTAAACACTCTGAATTTTGTTTCAGTGTTTACAAATTAACAATAATATAAACTAATTAAATATTAATTTCGCTTTCCTACCTTTGGTTTACACGCTACAAACGTAAATACCACCATTCGACGGGTCTTTGAAATGAATCCATTTTTATCACAATACGACATAATCTAGCCCTTTTATGGCAATTCTCGTGCTTTCAACAAAATGCTTTCTTTGTTGCGAAGCCGGTATTGTCGGCGCACGCTCGGACAACTGATGAGCTCTGACATTGAGCGAAACAGTCAAAATTTAGATATTATTCTGAATGGGTTTTCCTATTTTTGTGTCAACCTTCATTATTGTGCTCTGAAATATGCAAAATTCTCAACATTTTTTCCTTTATTAGGTCAAGCTATTCCTAAAATTTGATGCCCAGATTGCTGCAAATGGCAATTCTGGGAGTCAATATTTCAAAATGTTCCCACGGGAGCATGCCCCCGGACCCCGCCAGCAGGTCTCGCGCCATGACCACTCATATCGGACTGGCTTCGCCACTGAGTAAACTAAACTGTGTCTGTGAGTTTGTTTGCAGTATGAAACGCGGGATTACTCACGAAGCATAAAAGCAGGAGAAAAGTTTAAATAATTAAATATATACCGTAAAGAACCTTACGGAACAGTCCATCGGAAAAATTGAAAGGAATAGACAGTTTAAACCTAAAATATTCCAATAAGATTATATGACTTTTTGTAGGTAGCCTACGCTTTTAAGATAGTGTTTATCCACTGATTACCTGCGTTTAAGCAAAATTAATTCCTGTCTAAATAAGGGATGTAACAAGCTATAAAAAAGGACCTATGGTGATATGTTAACAAAATTGATTTACACATTCAAATCGTGCTATTTTCAGGACTTCAGTTTTATTCGACATGTTTAACTAAAAGAACAATGACTATAATATTTCCATTCAGGTATGGTTGTAGCTCAGGGAACAGTGGAAGAAGTAAAGAAGAAGATGCCGGAAATTGAAATAGTTGACAACAAAGATCACGTGGTACAGGATGCTGATAACGAAAGTCAACCAGTGGAAACGGTTGATGATGATCTAGCACACGCTGAACAGTTACGTGAGGCTAAAGAAGATCGCCAAGTCGGTAATGTGTCCTTCAAAGTTAATGCAAACTATTTCATGCATGGAGCCCCAGCGTTGGTGCTTCTACTGATTTTATTAGTGATTGGAGCAGGCCAAGGTGAGATTTGTAGCAGAGCAACATATCGCGTAGATGAGTTGCTGCAATATTGTTGGCAGAACAATTTTAAGATTTCATTTTGTAATGGATCTTTTACATGCATTATGCTCGGCATTCATTTCATAATATAGGGAGTTCAAGTTTACAAAATTTCACGTTTGAGGACTACAGGAAACGCCAAAGCCGAATTTTTCTCGCCAAATTTTTCTGGAAAAATAACTATTTTACATTACAGTTTTAGTATAACTTGTCCACGTTTTCCTGATTGCCGTATAACATAATGTTTTTCTTTGCTTGGGGTTTGGCGATTGAACTTCCAGCTTAAACTGCATAATATCTTCTTCGACTTCGTTGAAAGTTGACTTCGTAGTGATGTTGGAATAGCTAATAATTAAGTAAAACGTTTTTTAGACTCAACGCCAAAAATTCCCTTTCCAATATTCTTTCTCAATAAGATGTTATCTATTTCATGACAAATGAAAATCAAAATTCGTTGCAGGGGAATTTATGGCAGAAACACCATCGGAATCCTATGTGTGTGAGGTGTACAAATGACGCTGGCAAATAAATCCATCATTAATTTAATTTTGATAAGTATGACATGGTACGGCATGTTGTGATAAACATTATTAATCACTCTCTTTTTGGTAGGTTTAACCATGTGGATTGATATTCAAGTTTCATCATTACCAAGTTTAGTGAAGCAGAAAGAACAGTTACACAAAGCGCTAATTATGTATCCAGTATCTTTGATTGCCGCAGTACTACTTACCATCGTTGCAAAATCTTGCATTTTTCTTCTACCGATTCGAGCAAACTACAAAGTCCACAACAAGATGATATCTTCCCTTCTGCAAGCTCCTACCTATTTTTATGCTGTGAACCCAGCAGGTCGTATTCTAAACCGATTCTCACAAGATATCAATAATTTAGACGATCTTATGCCATTTAATTTGGTGTATTTCTTTCAATTTTCGATGCTATCACTGGCAGCTATTATCTTGTGTTTTATGACCAACGCCCTTTTAACACCTGCTATTTTAATCACAAATATCATATGTTATGGCGTCTCAAGGTTTTTCTTCAAACCTGCCATGGACATCAAACGTTTAATGTCTGAAGCTGGCGGTCCGTTGTATTCTCACTTTTCAAACACCATGGAGGGATTGAGGATTATTCGTGTGCACAATAGGCAGAAAGAGTTCACAGATGCTTTGATCAGGTAATAAAGATATGCAACGAGATGACGCATGTCCTGGGATACTGACAAAACGCCACACGGCAAACCCCCACCGAGATGGTGTAAAAAACTGATGATCAGCAATTACTCGCCAAAGCCTTCTGTTTAAACAAAAGAACAATAAGCCAGTTCGTAGTTTCCACTCCGCATCCAAATGACGTATTTCTGCGTCTGGATAGAATCAGTGACGTATGTTCCCCCTCCTCCTAGCCTTCCCCCCCCCCCTTTTACTGAAAATCCTGACTACGCCGCTGGATAAAATTGCAGTTGAATCATAACATGTAGCTGAGACTGGATAATTATATGCATATCAAGATATTTGTCGACTCTTCTATCATCAATTTTGTTTTTCATATAGCCAATAGAACTGCAATTTTGATTTGAATATGCTCGAAGAACAATTAGTTTTAGCATGGTTCATTTGCTTCAAATCACAAAAATATTCCTGGCCCTCAATTGCGCACCCCTCTATACCGTACAATTTAAGCGTAAGACAATATGACAGTTCTATTGTATAAAACGTGAGTGTATGATTATACAGTTAAATAGTTTGATATGAATTATATTCTTTCAGTTTTAGCCATATGTTATACGCAATTTTATCACCATGCAGAACGCGTCATTTGGATCCGCAGTCGACACGTGGGCGACTGACAAGTATCACTAATAATTTGGGCATTTCGTGTAAAGGTCTGATTCCACGAGTGTTTTTTCTCAGCGAAATGCGAACAATTTCGCACGAAATGTATTGACGCATGCGCAGAAACACAAATCAGGCTTCGTGAGAAACAAATTCGCTTCGACAGTGAGTAGAAGTTAGTTCTCGCGAATAATTTCGCCGTGGAATCAGGCCTTAAGGCATTTCAATGAAGTGAGTCGTCGTTAGAAATTTAGGATAAGAGCTGCTTTTAAGCTAGTCCATTCCATATTTATTCATTATTTTTTCAGCAACGCTTTGATTTATTTTTCTTAATTTAGTCACACTGAGCGTCACCATCAAGCTATGTTTGCATATTACACGGCAGCACGCTGGTTTGGACTCGTCATCGATGTTATTCTTTTAATCTTCTTGACTACTGTCGTAACAACCGAGTTGTATTTAGTGAAAGATTCCTCTACTGCAGGTTGGTATCATGACAATCATTTTTATAGCAACGTTAAGTGTATTAACTCGATTAAAGCCAAAAATGGAGCAATTTAATCAGCGATTTAATTCCTTAACCACGACTGGTTATATATACCGACAACGGTTGTAACAATTGAGCTTATTCATTACGGCCTCGGGTTGATAAAATAATTGTTTTACTGCTCATCAGAATTACTTTTCGTCTTCTGCTACGTTTCGTCTGAATTAGTTTCCTCCTTCGTGTCGCCCTCTCCTGCGCTTTTTGATGCGGTTCTCCTCTGCAGAATGCTGAGCGAGCATCTCGCTTTCGTATTCTTCTGCTGTCATCCAGATAGATTCACTCTTACCTCCTTGTGTAATTGTCTAACTTTTTCTGCCTCGTTACCAGAGCTTTTTCGCTGAGAACAAGCTTTCATTTGGATCAGATTTCTCTTTCGTGAGCTGTGTTAACATCTCCACTAATTGTCTGGCTTATGTCGTGTATATTAAATTCTGGCTGTCCGATCCATTTGTCGTCGTAAATTTTTGATCGCCTTCGAAGATTCATGAATTTCATTTGCTTATGAGGTCGACTGCAATGTGTTGCATAATTCTTAAAGTTTTTCGTCAATGTAGCTTTCTATTAAGAGCAACTCCTCGACCATCAGAGTTTAATGCGAAATTTTCTCACCAAGATTTAACGTCGTCTTGTTTGGGTTCTTGTTACTGGAACGTGATAAGTCATGCTTAGGAACTAGAGTTCCTATTGGTTGCATTCCATAAGTAAATACCATGCATGACGATACGCGTCATGCTCTCAAACAATAAGAAAGTTCATTACTTGAGGGAAACTAGCGATAAATATTCCAAGCAAGCGAGGGAATATATGTGAAGTTCCGAGGGCGCTAGCCCGAGTTTCACCCGTTTTACCTGATTCGGTTAGTCTTTCAACTATTTCCAGGTATCCTAACACCAAAATGTTGTAATTAATTAACTGTATCTTTCTCCTACACATAATGATTTGCAAACGGGACATTTTAATAGGACCGAAGGCGTCAATCCTGGGGGAATGGGGAGACGAATCCCCCCCCCCCAATTTTTTGGACAGAGGGGATCGACATGTAATTAGGCCCCTACTTTTTTCCACTTTTGCTTATACGACATGTTCTGATCATCAGAATCTGTAAAGCCAAGTCTCTCCCCAAAGTGCATGAACTGGCGTTTCTACATTTCATACCGCATACCCCCTAGCAATACCTGCGCATTCCCACTAGCGGCATGGTGCCTCAATAGACAATTTTTGAAAGGAAGCTAGTACATGAAACTACAATGGGGAAAAAACGAGGTTTATATTCCCTCGGAGAACAAAAGAGTCCGAGGCCATAATGACATTTTCAATGTTTTCACTCGCTACTCAAGAAAAGCAAAGCCTAATCGAATTGCATTCACGACCAAACGTTTCGACACACCGGTCTAGTGTCTTCATAAGGCGCGATCTGAAGTCGCATCTTAGCTCCTTATACACTCGAGGGATGATGTCATCGGCCAACATGGTGGAGATACCCTTATGGAAAATAAACATGAATCATCATGCTTTGAATTGAATAGAGATGACGGCGGCTATTTGCCACAGGAGTATCTCCACCTTGTTAGCTAAGATGCGACTTTAGATCACCCCTGATGAACAGAGTTAGACCGGAGTGTCGAAACGTTGCGTCGTGAATGCAATTGGATCTGGCTTTGCATTCATTTATTGAAACCAGAGTAGCGAGCGAAAACATGAATGATATTAAACCTGGTTGCCATGAAAGAACAGGCTTTAAAGACATTTCTCTGAATATATCCCATTATTATAACTTCCTTTTTTATATTTCAGTTATTGCTTCCGTGGCCATTCTGTATTCATTTCACAGTGCTATATATGTAGCAGCCGCGGTTCGTAGTGCTGTCGAGGTGCAAGCTCAGATGACCTCTGCTGAAAGAATTCTCGCTTATACTGAAATTAAGCCAGAAAAAGGACACGAGATCAGTGACCAACCACCTAAAGAGTGGCCAGCATTCGGCAGAATAGAGTTCAAGAAGGTTTCTCTGAGATATTATGAAAATGGCCCTAAAGTTTTGAAAAATTTATCATTTCAAATCAATCGATCTGAAAAGATTGGTATCGTAGGGAGGACAGGTGCTGGTAAATCTTCTCTGGTTGCTGCTCTCATGAGAATTGCTGAAACTGAAGGAAGTATTATTATAGATAATTCGAATATTGTGTTTTTAAATCTCCAATCAACTCGTCAACGTATTTCTGTCATTTCTCAGTCTCCTGTACTATTTAACGGTTCTATCAGAGAGAACCTGAATCCAACAGGTGAACTCGATGACTCCGAAATATGGAAAGTTTTGGATCAGATGCAATTGAGTTTTCTTGTTGGAAGTCTACCAAATAAGCTGGAAAATATATGCACTGGTGGTGGTTCAAATTTTAGTATTGGTCAACGACAGCTGTTCCATCTTGCAAGAGTTTTGTTAAAACGAAACAACATTTTCGTTTTTGATGAAGCTACGGGCAAAGTGGACAAGAAAACTGCTGAACAAATTCAGAACGTTATTTATGGCGTGCTTAAAGATTGCACAATAATAATCATCTCGCATCGTATGGACACAATTCGGGAGTGTGACAGAATTATGGTTTTAGACCAAGGTTCCATTGTTGAGTTCGATAAGCAACATGTTCTGCTTGACAAGAACGGGTTCTTCGCGGAACTCGTAAGATTAGCCAATGAGGGAAAAATCTACTAAAATTGATGGAACGAAGCTCAAGCTAATTAAATTCCTTTGTAGGAACCAATTTGCTTGGTATTCTGCGGCTGATTCTTCCAGACCGTTGTAGGTAAGCAGAAGCAGTCAATGACGTCCCTGTGACTACAGGCAGTGATCAACACGAAAGCTTATTGCTACTTTGATCACTGCGCACGACTTATATTATATTTCTCTTTCTTAGTCATTTATATTGTGATATATCTTTATTTAATTATGCTGTAAAAATGTGTGTAGAAAATGTGCAAAAATCATTTAAAAATCTGAATCATTAAGAATCTGAATCTGACAACATAATTTTTTCAAGTTTGAATGTTTTTGCAAGACCTATATGCATTATAAATTAAAAAGAAATCAAACGCTTTGTTTGGGCTATTTGTCTCCGATACAGACAGTGTTGTCAACTTTAGCAACATCAACATAATGTATTTATTTCTGAACAATTGTTTGTATTTATATTACATCTTGTTGCATATGACTTTTGCACTAATGATATTAATGATTTAACTTTAAAAAGGTTTTTCAAACCTGAAAATTGTTAGTTTTATAATGTTATAATACAATTTTTGAAAGCTTGCAAAAATCACTATCCGGCCTTCGTGCCTGCAGTGCAAGCTAGTGCCCTTCTTATGAGTCTTATGAGGCCACATAACTTATTCATGCATGGAGACAAAGATTTGATCAACACTCTTTTTGTCGCTTAAAAGTAGAAGATAAATCGACAGGCGGTTTTGATTCTTGAAGAGCCAAAACATTTTATATACGTGTATGTGAGAAGAGTTTTCCAGTTTGATGCAAATACCCAGGTTTCTCAAAGTACAGTTTGGAACTGACCATGCTGTACCCAGTATGCAAAGTTACGCTGTAAAAACGGATTGGTTAAAACAACCAAAAATTTAGTTATTTTCACCAATATTTCGGTTGTTTTGACCAAATAATATTGGCCAAAATATATAATACATTTGAGACAACCAATTAATTAAATGGGTTATTTTATCCAATCCGTTTTAACAGTGTAGTTTTGTTTAAGTTTCCTCCTGTAGTAATACTTGACCTTAAAGGATGGTCCTTACTGGACTTCTGGGGAAAACAGTTTAGAACTGATAGGGTTATCCAGTATAAATAGAATTAGTTTAGTTTATAGATATAGGATAACTGCTACACCACGAAAATAGTCTGGGAATTTGTGCAATTATAACCAGCTACACCATGAACAAACCCAAATTAAGTCTTCAAAACATGGTAAGGCTACTATGATTTAAAATATTTTCTGTTCGCATGTGCAAAGAGTGCAAATATCCAAATTTATATATCAATAAATATAATTTTACATGAAGATATCCTAGAATAAGAGGACGATAAAGATATCTGGAAACTGTGTAATATCCATCACAAGACCTTTGTAAAGATATTATCACCTGAACCTATGTCAGCTATGACTTACCTTTACTAACTGTTTTGAGAGGGACATATATATATATAATATTTGCGTGCGCGAATAGGAACTTTATGTTTTGCGTCTTGGTAGTATTAGATTTAGAGATAAATAATTAGTTTAGATATCAAGGGTGTGGAGCAAATGTGTCTCCTAAGATAACAAGTTTGCCAGAGGCCAATGTTATAAGATAAGCTATACAATTAAAATAATGACGTAGGGTGTCTGTCATAAAGCCACCCTCAAACTTTTTGCTGCCATTCGCTGCAGTCTTTCTGGCGAATAAGGACATCAGAACTTTTCACATTGACTTCTCAGGATTTGCAGCAAGTCAATTTTGAAATATTCAGGAAAATAATCGCTATTTCCGTTATTATTACTCCTGGTTAACGGTAACGTGTGTTCGGCTGTCCTACCTTTTATTACTGTATTGACTATATACTATTTTACCGCGCGGTATTTCTTGTGAGTTTTTACAATGGCCAATTCAGCATTACAGTTACCGCGGGTGCTTATTTTAGGTCATTAGGAACTTGACTCTCGTTATAGACAGAGCTCCGCAAAATATGGCCTTAAACTCAACAAATCAAACTTATGATCTGTTTGATGTTAAAAAAAACAAATTATTATGGCAAGGAGATCTTTCTCAATTAAAGACATTCGTAGCGAATGAAGTGAATCAAAGAGATGCTGAAAATGCGATATGGCGATCGCCGAGCGGAGGCACATGGTGCTTTAAAGGCGAAGGCGATGATCTGTTAGTAACATGGCACAGCAAAAGTAAAACGATCTCTTTTGACGGTAAAGCGGCTGATGAAATTAAAGAACGAATTCACGAAGCTATAAGCAACAAATATACAGATTTGACAAATGTCGAAGTCGCAAATGTAGAAGCCACCAATGTTGAAGCCGCAAAGGTCGAAGCTACAAATGTCGAAGCCACAAATGTCAAGGCTACAAACGACGAAACCGCAGATATCGAAGCCAGAGATAATACTAACGCTATCGAATTGGTCAACATCGGTGATTCTACCTTACTGCCTAATGATTTATGCGGTAAGTGGTCTGATCTAGCTGACAAGGTTGAACTCCTCGAAGATCGAATGAATAATAACTTTATGGATATCGCAAAATCAATAAACAGTTTGAAAGCAAAGGAAGGATTAAATACGGAGCTCTCCCGTGAATATGTTGATAGTATTGTGCGGGAAAATGTAAAATTAAGACAGGAAAATAAAAATTTAAGGGAGCGTTCTGAAAATCTTTCGTATATTATATCAGATCTAAACACTAAAGCTAAAAGATTCGAAAATGAGAAAGAATCCCTGATTACAGCTTTGGGAATGTTACAATCAGATCTAAATGAGAAATATAAAGGGGCTGATTGGCAAACTGTCAAAGGTTCTGTTATAAAAAACGGTAGTTGTAAACAGATGTCCGCATCTAGTATAGATGCTGATATCAATCCAAATGTCGAGATTAGCAACAGATTTGAAAGTCTAATTTACGAAGGCGATGAAGAATCTGATGATCAAGAAATTCCTAACACGACAAAAACAAAAGAGAAATTAAGCCTTCAACGAAAGGGCTTTGGTAAGAATCAAATGAGCGAATCTGATGACAAAGCTGCTCAATCGAAAGTCAACAAGCAGACGTCACAGCAGATTAATCAGGAACAAAAGCATAAGAAGAATAAGAATAAGAAACAAAAGGTGAAGAATAACGAACAAAAGGCAAAGGAAAACGAGCAAACAAGAGAAGCGCATAAGGCAAGTGAGGAAATAACAGCAGAAAGACAACGCACTAAAGAAACGGTTGTTATAGCTGGAGATTCGATTATAAAATATGTAAAAGGTTGGGAAGTATCCAACACTGACAGAAACGTAATAGTTAAGTCTTTCTCAGGTGCAACAGTTAATGATATGTCTGATTTCTTAAAGCCCACTGCACGAAAGCAACCCGATAAGCTCATTATCCATGCAGGCACAAACGACATACGCTATTCAAGTCCTAAAGAAATTGCAAAGAAAATTATCGAGTTAGCAGAGAATTTTAAAAAGGATTGCAATGATACTGAAGTCATCATCTCTTCTTTAGTCACTAGATGCGATAGAGAGGAACTTACAACGAAGGTAAATGAGACCAACAATATACTAAAGTCAAGCTGCTTGAAGAAAAAGCTTGCATTTTTAGACAATAGTAATATTAGTCGCTCTCATTTAAATAGTAGAGGACTGCATTTAAACCGAGAAGGTAGCTCTTTGCTTCAGGCAAACTTTTCATATTTCTTAAGTTCGCATAATTGAAATGAGGACGGGTCGAGGAGGAGTGCTAATGATGCCTGTTTAAATATTCCGAAAACAAGGGGTTTTAAGATGGCTATGCTTAATGTAGCTAGCCTTCCGAAACACCTTGATGAAATCCGATTATTACTTCATGATAAATATCTAGATGTTTTAGCAGTTAATGAAACCCGTTTGGACTCCACTATTTCCGATGGGATTGTTAGCATTGAAGGTTATGACTTGCTACGTGCTGATCGGAATAGAAATGGAGGAGGGGTACGTATTTATATAAGACGCCATATAAATTATGAAAATCGCCCTGATCTAATTCCAACAGGCCTTGAAGCTGTCTGTGTGGAAATTAAGCAGGCTAATAGTCAATCTTTTATAGTTTCAAGTATTTATAGACCACCATGTTCCGCTAGTGAAGTGTTTATAAAAATTGAGAGGCTAATCAAATCAATTGATGATGAAAATATAGAATTTTATATTTTGGGAGATTTAAATTGTAATATGCTAGAACCAACTTTGTCCACCACTAGAAGGCTTCAAGACGTTTTGGAATTATATCAGCTTACACAATTAATTAATAACCCTACGCGTATTACCCAGTCTAGCCAATCATTATTGGATGTAGTAATTGCGTCAATGCCTGAAAAAATAATTTTTTCAGGTGTAGTCCATCTCGGAATTAGTGATCACAGCCTCATTTATAGTATTCGGAAAATAAGTACAAGAATAAAAACTGATTTACAAGGTTCTGTCGAGTATAGAAATTTTAAGAATTTCAATGTTTCAGGCTTTCTATATGACTTACAAAATATACCTTGGGAAGAAATAAGATTTAAAAGAAATGTAGATGAAATGTGGCGGTTATGGAAAACATTCTTTGTAGATGTGCTGGATAAACATGCCCCTGTGAGAGTAAAAGACTAAGAAAAGGGGGCAATATTCCTTGGGTAAGCCGGGAAGTAAAGGAAAAATTTTTAAAAGAGATGCTCTTAAGCGTAAAGCAATAAAGACAAATAAAGAAGAAGACTGGAGACTATATAAGTCATCTAGAAATGTTGCTAACACTGCTTTGCGCAGTGCTAAAAGAGATTATTATGCAAACAAATTCACAAATAATAAACAGAATCCTAAATATGCTTGGAGAACAATAAACGATATATTAGGTCGAAACAGAAAACAGACTACGATTAATGAAATTAAACTTCCAGGTAAAACTGTTACATCGACCGACGAATTAGTCGACATTTTTAATGATCATTTTAGTAATATTGGCCCAAAGCTTGCTGAGTCTATTCCAAATGACAATGACGTTAGTTTTCGAGATTTTATTACTCAACAAAAATCTAAGACAAAGAACAGTTTCTCATTTCGACCAGTGAGTGTAACATTGGTTTACACTCTTCTAGTTAATTTGTCTACCACCAAAGCGACTGGAATGGATAAAATTTCAGCAAAAATTCTACAAGTAGCAGCTCCAGTTATTGCACCTTCTCTTACTGAGATTTTTAATATGTCAATTGACTCGGATCAATTTCCTTCTGATTGGAAAGCTGCAAGGGTTATTCCATTGTTTAAGAAAGGTCAGCGGTCCATGTTGGACAACTATAGACCGATATCAATCGTTCCTGTAGTAAGTAAACTTATGGAAAGAATTATGTATGATCAAATGTATGAGTATCTTAACCAGAATAATCTTTTCTCAAAACACCAATTTGGTTTCAGACCTTATCATTCCACAACTACTACATTATTGGATTGTACGAACGAATGGTATACCAACATGGACCGTGGGCTGTATAACTTAGTTATTTTTCTTGACCTAAAAAAAGCATTCGATACAGTCGACCATGAAATACTGTTAAGTAAGTTTGAAATGTATGGTTTCAAAGGAAAGCATTAAATCTTTACGTTGCTATTTGACGCACCGAACTCAAAGTTGTCAATTGGCCAGTATACTCGGTGGAGAAAGAAATCATTTGTGGCATTCCTCAGGAAGTATACTCGGCCCTCTCTTATTTATTATGTATATAAATGATTTGCCAAGCTGCCTAGAACGCACAACTCCAAGAATGTTTGCTGATGATACTAACTTAACGGCAGTAGGCAGAACAATTAGTGAGGCGGAAGAGAGGGCGAGCGTAGACATGAGGAATGTTCAGAAATGGCTTTGTGCAAATAAACTAAGTCTAAATATAATGAAAACCGAGTATGTTGTAATTGGAACACGACATAAAATAAGTAATATTGATACCCATCAAGGAGTTAAAATAAATAATCAATTGATTAAAAAAGTTAAAAATACCAAAGCTCTTGGAGTTGAATTAGACGAAAACTTGAGTTGGGAAAAACACATTAACCATATTAGCAGTAAAATATCATCAGGTATTGGGGCTATTAGAAAAATGAGGGAGTATGTCGAACAAGACATTTTGATAAAAGTTTATAATGCCTTAATCCAACCTTATTTTGATTATTGCTGTGAAGTATGGGATACACTTAATAAAGGCCTAAGCGAACGTCTACAGAAATTCCAAAACAGAGCGGCTAGGTTGATCATGAACTTAAAAAATGAACATGGTCAGTCTATTTTGGCACGAAAATCTCTAGGCTGGGTAACACTTGAAGAGCGTAGGGCACAAATGAAAGCCAGGCTCATGTACAAGACAGTTAATGGTTTAGCCCCCCAACGACTATGCGAAGCTTTCCAAAATCTGAATACCATTCATGACCATAATCTGAGACGTTCTTCAACAAGGTTTTATATTCCAAGACCAAAAACGGAATCCTTAAAAAAAAGCTTCCAATATTGTGGGGCTAAACTATGGAATCAGATACCTGAAGAGATACGCAATTCGGTATCGTATAATTCGTTCTGTAAAAAGCTATCTTCCTCGACCTTAATCTCGACTTAAAGTAGTAGTTAATTTTTTGTCTAAATAGGTATATAATTGTATTTGTTATGTATGTAATATTAGAGCTAGTATATAAATAATAATTTGTAAGTACACATCCCTTTTGGAAATCAGTTTTTGCTGAAAAGGCCAATGTGTTTAAATAAAGTTGATCTATCTATTCATTCGTTCGCAGATTAAAAACTGACCTGCGCGCTAGATTTGACCAGCGCGTTGAAGAGGGTTTCGACCATGCTGGTACTGCTGTGGTAGCTACATATGCACGGTGTTGGCGGTCGTACAATCACAAAACTTGCGAAGCACGACCTTGGGGTAGTTTCGGCCGTATCGCCTGATATTATAATATTAGAGATAAGGACAAACGATATGGCTATTGCTAAACCCGAGGTTGTTGGCTCAGGTATAGAAGAGTTGGTCCAGCTGCTCTTAAATGATTATTCTGTCCGCGGCGTTGTTTTGTGTGAAGTCACTCCACGCGCGAGCACCTATACGTTAACGCTAAGCTTAACGAGAAAGCCGCGCTCTTGAATCAATATACGCGCGTAGTGCTTGAACCCATTAGTCAAGCGATTTGTTGGACCCACAGAGAGTTTGCCAACCCCTCTGTATTACCATTTTTACAAGATGGGGTACATTAAAACAAAATAGGTCAATATAACTTATATAGAAGTTATCGCGGAGCTATATTGCACGCGCTACGCAAGTTGTAATACACCTTTATCTAAATATCGCAGTAATAGACCTTTATGTTCAAAAAAAAAAATAATAAAAAAAAAATATATATATATATATATCTAGATCGTTCTCCATCGGTTTTTGATTGGAGTTTGTCCACTTGTAGCAAGTGTAGCAAGTGTACCCAAGTGTACCAAGTGTACCAAGTGTACCAAGTGTACCAAGTATAACAAGTGTACCAAGTGTACCAAGTGTACCAAGTGTACCTAGTTATAGAACTGCATGAAGTTATCCAAGTGCACCAAGTGTACCAAGTTGTAGAAGTGCATGAAGTTAGCGAAGTGCACCAAGTTGTAGAAGAGGATGAAGTTGTCCAAGTGTACCAAGTTATAGAAGTGTATGAAGTTATAGGCGTGTACCAAGTTATCGAAGTGCATGAAGTTATCGAAGTGCACCAAGTTCTAGAAGTGCATGAAGTTGTCCAAGTGTACCTAGTTATAGAAGTGCATGAAGTTATCGAAGTGTACCAAGTTGTAGAAGTGCAGGAAGTGGTAGAAGTGTACCAAGTTATTGAAGTTCATGAAGTTATCGTACCAAGTATACCAAGTGTACCAAGTGTACCAAATGTACCAAGTTGTAGAAGTGCATGAAGTTATCCAAGTGTACCAAGTTGCAGAAGTGCATGAAATTATCCAAGTGTACCAAGTTATCGAAGTGCATGAAGTGGTAGAAGTGTACCAAGTTATTGAAGTGCATGAAGTTATCGAAGTGTACCAAGTTGTAGAAGTGCGTGAAGTTATTGAAGTGCATGAAGTTAGCGAAGTGCACCAAGTTGTTGAAGTGAATGAAGTCGTCCAAGTGTACCAAGTGTACCAAGATGTAGAAGTGCATGAAGTTAGCGAAGTGCACCAAGTTGTAGAAGTGCATGAAATTATCCAAGTGTACCGAGTTGTTGAAGTGCATGAAGTTAGCGAAGTGCACCAAGTTGTAGAAGTGCATGAAGTGGTAGAAATGTACCAAGTTATTGAAGTGCATGAAGTTATCGAAGTGTACCTAGTTGTGGAAGTGCATGAAGTTATCCATGTGCACCAAGTTATTGAAGTGCATGAAGTTATAGAAGTGCACCAAGTCATTGAAGGGCATGAAGTTATCCAAGTGTACCAAGTTGTAGAAGTGCATGAAGTTAGCGAAGTGCACCAAGTTTTAGAAGAGCATGAAGTTGTCCAAGTGTACCAAGTTATAGAAGTGTATGAAGTTATAGGCGTGTACCAAGTTATCGAAGTGCATGAAGTTAGCGAAGTGCACCAAGTTGTAGAAGTGCATGAAGTTGTCCAAGTGTACCAAGTTATAGAAGTGCATGAAGTTATCGAAGTGTACCAAGTGTACCAAGTGTACCAAGTGTACCAAGATGTAGAAGTGCATGAAGTTAGCGAAGTGCACCAAGTTGTAGAAGTGCATGAATTCATCCAAGTGTACCGAGTTGTTGAAGTGCATGAAGTTAGCGAAGTGCACCAAGTTGTAGAAGTGCATGAAGTGGTAGAAATGTACCAAGTTATTGAAGTGCATGAAGTTATCGAAGTGTACCTAGTTGTGGAAGTGCATGAAGTTATCCATGTGCACCAAGTTATTGAAGTGCATGAAGTTATAGAAGTGCACCAAGTCATTGAAGGGCATGAAGTTATCCAAGTGTACCAAGTTGTAGAAGTGCATGAAGTTAGCGAAGTGCACCAAGTTTTAGAAGAGCATGAAGTTGTCCAAGTGTACCAAGTTATAGAAGTGTATGAAGTTATAGGCGTGTACCAAGTTATCGAAGTGCATGAAGTTAGCGAAGTGCACCAAGTTGTAGAAGTGCATGAAGTTGTCCAAGTGTACCAAGTTATAGAAGTGCATGAAGTTATCGAAGTGTACCAAGTTGTAGAAGTGCACGAAGTTAGCGAAGTGCACCAAGTTGTAGAAGTGCATGAAGTCATCCAAGTGTACCAAGTGCACCAAATTGTAGAAGTGCATGAAGTTAGCGAAGTGCACCAAGTTGTAGAAGTGCATGAAGTCAACCAAGTGTACCAAGTGTACCAAGTGTACCAAGTGTACCAAGTGTACCAAGTGTACCAAGTGTACCAAGTGTACCAAGTGTACCAAGTGTACCAAGTGTACCAAGTGTACCAAGTGTACCAAGTGTACCAAGTGTACCAAGTGTACCAAGTGTACCAAGTGCACCAAGTGTACCCAAGTGTACCCAAGTGTACCCAAGTGTACCCAAGTGTACCCAAGTGTACCCAAGTGTACCCAAGTGTACCCAAGTGTACCAAGTGTACCAAGTGAAGTGTACCAAGTGTACCAAGTGTACCAAGTGTACCAAGTGTACCAATAGTGTACCAAGTGTACCAAGTGTACCAAGTGTACCAAGTGTACCAAGTGTACCAAGTGTACCAAGTGTACGAAATTAATTGCCAAGTGTACCAAGTGTACCAAGTGTACCAAGTGTTGGCCAAAGTGTACCAAGTGTACCAAGTGTACCAAGTGTACCAAGTGTACCAAGGTGTACCAAGTGTACCAAGTGTACCAAGTAAGTGTACCAAGTGTACCAAGTGTACCAAGTGTACCAAGTGTGCCAAGTGTACCAAGTGTACACCAAGTGGTACCAAGTGTACCAAGTGTACCAAGTGGTACTAAGTGTACCAAGTGTGCCAAGTGTTATTGCCAAGTGTACCAAATTACCAAGTGTACCAAGTGTACCAAGTGTACCAAGTGTACCAAGTGTACCAAGTGTACCAAGTGTACCAAGTGTACCAAGTCTACCAAGTCTACCAAGTCTACCAAGTCTACCAAGTCTACCAAGTCTACCAAGTCTACCAAGTCTACCAAGTCTACCAAGTCTACCAAGTCTACCAAGTCTACCAAGTCTACCAAGTCTACCAAGTCTACCAAGTCTACCAAGTCTACCAAGTGTACCAAGTGTACCAAGTGTACCAAGTGTACCAAGTGTACCAAGTGTACCAAGTGTACCAAGTGTACCAAATTAAGTGTACCAAGTGTACCAAGTGTACCAAGTGTGCCAAGTGTACCAAGTGTAACTGTACTAACTGTACCAAGTGTAATTGAAGTGTACCAATTGTACCCAAGTGTACAAGTGTACCAAGTGTGCCAAGTGTACCAAGTGTACCAAGTGTACCAAGTGTACCAAGTGTACCAAGTGTACCAAATTATTGCCAAGTGTGCAAGTGTGCCAAGTGTACCAAGTGTACCAAGTGTACCAAGTGTACCAAAGTACCAAGTGTACCAAGTGTACCAAGTGTACCAAGTGTACCAAGTGTACCAAGTGTACCAAGTGTACCAAGTGTACCAAGTGTACCAAGTGTACCAAGTGTACCAAGTGTACCAAGTGTACCATGTGTACCAAGTGTAGCAAGTGTACCAAGTGTGCCAAGTGTACCAAGTGGTACCATGTACCATGGTGTACCATGTGTACCAAGTGTTATGTGTACCAAGTGTACCAAGTGTACCAAGTGTACCAAATTGTACCAAGTGTACCAAGTGTGCAAGTGTACCAAGTGTACCAAGTGTTGCCAAGTGTACTGGCGGCAAGTGTACCAAGTGTACCAAGTGTACCAAGTGTACCAAGTGTACCAAGTGTACCAAGTGTACCAAGTGTACCAAGTGTACCAAGTGTACCAAGTGTACCAAGTGTGCCAAGTGTGCCAAGTGTACCAAGTGTACGAAATGATGCTAATTGAATATAAAAACTTTCGGAGTTTACTTCAGAATGGATCAGGCATCGTTTCTACAGCTAATTAACAGATTTAACTTAATATTATGCATCGAACTAAGTGCACAAAATAAACACAAAATGTGTATTTCAATAAAAAAAATATATGGATCGTATAAAGTATTTCTAAAAAGATCCGCTATAGAAATTATTAAAAAGCATAAAAGGAAAAAATTTACAAGGATTACCTCGGCAATTGCCCAGAATCAACAGAATACTCGTGTCAAGGATTTTGCATGCATTGTTCAGTTGTAAATTGTACAATTGTGTCTCCCTTCCTTCATTTTTTGGCCATTTTAGTACTCTTTTGTCGTTTTAGCTCTGGCCAAAATCTGGCCAAACTGAATTCCTTCTGACTTGATTCTTAGTTTCGGTGTGACAGGTCCAAAACCCAAACGTTTTGTACTCTATTTAACAATTTCATCGTATCGATCTGACCAGTCTGGCTGTGTTCATGAAAGCGCCTTAGATCTGAATGGATTTGCGTCATACTACATAATTTATCTTTGTTAGTTGTAATTTGGTCCTAAAGCCTGCCACACACAAGAGGTCTTGGCTGCAGAGTTAACGACCTCGTGAGGACGTTTGATCAGCCACACTCTCTCGCGTCCGCATTGCTCTTGCTGAGAATATTACCTCCCAAGGCCGTAAAACAAAGATCTATCGTGTTTGATATTAGAGAAACTTGCAAACTACGATCTCTTGGCGTGGTGGTGAGCTCAGCCAAGAGCTCTCGGGTGCTGCAGACCATAACCAATGAAGCAAATGTTGAAGTACTTGTCAGCCAAACAAACGCTTGACTTGAAATTATTAGGAAAATCAATCAAGCTTTACAGGCTTTCATGCATGTCTTTTATCAAAGGAAATTGAGCAATCGTGTGCAAACATGCATGGACGAAGTAAAGCAAAACTTTCCGCATATAATTTATACTGCCAATTTGCCAAATTTACTCACACCAAGCAAGCCTTCAGGAGACGAGCTAACTTGGAGCAAGTCTGGCTGTTTTGAATCGAACGTAAGTTTTTATTCGTGTAATATAGAACTTTAAACAAGGCATTATAAATAACGTTTAGCAATAGTATACGTAGTTTGTCACCAATATTACCTGATATTGAGTTATCTACTGTAAATATAATATTCAATTTATGCAAAGCAATAAATTGAGGTTAATGAAGTAATATGTTCAAGAAGATTCCATTTGCCCTAAGGCCTTGCCAGTATGCCAACACAATTAGTGCATGCACCAAATGTAGCTCAGGGAAAGCTCAAATACCTTGATAGAACAAGGCGTTTATTCTCGTGTCTGTTAATAAATATAAAATATGATAAGAAATTGAACTTTGGCAACTTAGCATGTGAACAACTGATGCAAACTTGGGCCTAACCAATCAAAATCTCTCCTAAAAGATAGCTGTCACCATCATGCATACAATGGTCCTCTTTGTATTAAAACATTTTGGTACAGTTTATGCGTCTCCTACTCATTCGCAAGATTTCAGTCAGTGTGTAAACAGTGCTAGTGACATTTTTCAAAGTTTGTTTCAAGGTATCAAACCTTGTAACACAAAAAAACTCCACCCACCTCCCCATAGGCAGAGACGAGTACTGATCTATCGATCGAATCTACATGCTCAAATATATTCCTAGATCACCTATATGTAACTTGTAAATTTGTAACCAAATTGTTCAAAGAATTGAATTAAATAAATAATGGCAGGGAAGTGCTGTCCTTTGGGACAACACTTTGCCACGTGAAGTGCTTTTTACAGGTCATTCAGGTCGAAAATGCGACCTAATTACCTGACCTAGAGACTCGATGGGTCAGTCATACATAGTTGAGTACCCTGCACCAATGGTTGGTCACCAGTCCAAATAGGACTCAATTTCAACGAGCTGACTCACCTGAACGGGGGTCCGCCTGTTCCCCTGTTATCTAGAGGTCCACCTGTTCCTCTAGAAAAACCTACAGTTTTTGCATGCTCTGTCAGGTCTTGAGAGCCCTTACTGTCTCAGTATAACCAATGGTGGTCTCTAGACCATCAGGCCTCAACCCACTGAACAACATGCACAGAGCTGGCTCATCCCCTCTGCAACCTAGAGGTCCTCCTGGTCCTCTAGGTAAAACTTAGGTTAGCTAGAGCCTCTAGACTGTTCGAGCACTTCCTTGCCCAAAATATATGCCACAAAATGGGTCTGTTGTGTTTGTTGTTTTGCTAAAGTTGCCTGTTGCCCAAAGTATTTTATGATATATTTCAACATATTAAACTTCATTAAGCACTGGTTAATAATTAGGGTGAAGGGGGTGATGATACCTTAATATTTATAATCTATAACACACTATCAGGTCAACGATGCTGACAAACTACTATACATTCTCAGATAGCTAAAAGCATGCCTTTTCTGTTAAAGGAATAACAAATAGTAACATTACTCTCAACGCAATATATATGTGTGATATGGCAGTCGTATCATAAGTGCATACCTAAAGCCTGCCACACATAAACGGTCTTGGCTGCAGAGGTAACGACCTCGCGAGGACATTTGATCAGCCACACTCTCTCGCGTAGTCATCCAAGTGTACCAATTGTACCAATTGTACCAAGTGTACCAAGTTGTACAATGATTTTAGCTTCATCCATGATGTTTAAAATTGAAAAATTCGATAAAGCCAGGCTATATACGCGGAAAACAGCGTGCAAGAGTCGATTTGAAGTAGACCTTCAGCATTTTCGGTGATGCATTGTCATTGAATGATTACATTTTCGTTGATTGCATAATAAAAAACTCTTATAGGCCTCTCAAATGATGCTAATTGAATATAAAAACTTTCGGAGTTTACTTCAGAATGGGTCAGGCATCGTTTCTTCAGCTAATTAACAGATTTAACTTAATATTATGCATCGAATTAAGTGCACAAAATAAACACAAAATGTGTATTTCAATCAAAAAGAAAAATGGATCGTATAAAGTATTTCTAAAAAGATCCGCTATAGAAATTATTAAAAAGCATAAAAGGAAAAGATTTACAAGGATTACCTCGGCAATTGCCCAGAATCAACAGAATACTCGTGTCAAGGATTTCCCATGCATTGTTCAGTTGTAAATTGTACCATTGTGTCTCCCTTCCTTCATTTTTTGGACATTTTAATACTCTTTTGTCGTTTTACCCTGGCCAAAAATCTGGTCAAAACTGAATTCCTTCTGATTTGATTCATATTTTCGGTGTGACAGGTCCAAAACCCAAACGTTTTGTACTCTATTTAACAATTTGATCGTATCGATCTGACCAGTCTGTCTGGCTGTGTCTTATCTGGCATCTGGTTGCAGATCTGAATAGACGCAGTGAGCCGTTATACTACTACAAACTCCTTTGTCCTAAAAAGCTCGCCACACACAAGAGGGTGCTGCAGACCATGTAACCACGAAGCTAAAATGTTGAAGATTTGTCAGCCAAGCAAAACGTTTGGCTTGAAATTATTAGGAAAATCATTCAAGCTTTGTTATATTTTCATGCATGTCTTTTATCAAATTTTGTGCAGCTGTTATACTACATAAACCTCTTTATTCTGTGTTTCACACACACAATTGGAGGGCAACAAAAACATGCATGGACGCAGACAATCACTTACGTGTACATAATTTAGATTTGTTTGGGCTAAGCAAAACGCTTGGCTTTGAAATTATTAGGGAAAAATCTGGTCTTGCTTTATAGCTTTATGCATGTTCTTTATCAAAGGAAATTGAGCAATCGTGTGCAAACATGCATGGACGCAGTAACGCAAAACAATTCGCATAATTTACTGCAAGCCTTCACAGACGAGCTAACTCACACCAACCAAGCTTCCCTCTCACGAGTTGGTTAACTATGTTCGACCGTAAAAGCTTCGGCCTGTAATATAGGAAGTTTTTATTCCGTGTAATACAGAACCCTTTAAACAAGGCATTATAAATACCATTTTTAGGAATAGTATAATGTAAGTTGTTTGCTCACCAATATTGACTGATATTGAGTCTGATTCACTTGAGTAATATTCATCAAATATTCAAAGGTAAAAAGCACTAAATTGAGTGCACACAAATAAAATTATAATGAAGTAATGTGTTCTAAGAATATTCCATTTGCCCCAAGGCCTCCCAATGTCGCAAATCTGTCAACACAGGACCAGTGCAGCTACCTGTAAATGTAGCTCAGGTGGAAAGCTTTCAACATACCTTGATAGAACAAGGCGTTTAAGGCTCAAGGTTCATAATAACATAAAATAAGTGATACAAAATTGAACTTTGCACCTCTAGCATGTGAACAATTCTTCCACAATCACACAACAACTGATAAAATTCAATGAATCATCAAAACATATATTGTCACCATCACAGACAATAATATCTCTTTAAGATGCAACCTAGCCTAAACTTGTCAAAATGTTCTAAGATAGCTGTCACCATCAACATGCATACAGCTTGTCCTCTTTGTTATAAGAAAGAATAGCAAGCTTTATTTGAAAGTTTGAGTCACATATCAACTATACATTACAAACACAAAAATAACAATTAGTGAAATTAAAAGTTTGTTTCAAGGTATCAAACCTTGTAACACAAACAAAAACAAAAAAACATGTAAAGCATGCTGAGAGTAAAAGGCTTCTCTGGATGACACACAGAGTTAAAGTTTGGATGGAACAATAACAATCTTTGGTCTGACCTCTAACTGTAATATTTATGAATTATAATTTCCTCAGCAAATGTTACATGTTAAGAATACAGAATCATCTGCTGCGGCACAACATAATCAAACAATGGAGATAAAATTGTGATAACAGTAGTTATAACAATGGTATGGTTTATTCCTCTGCACAAGAACGGCTAGCGTACCTTCTATATCTAAACTTTCATATGGAAATTGGCCCATTAAAATAAAAACTCTTATAGCCTCTCAAATGATGCTAATTAAAATGATAAAGAATATAAAAACTTTCGAGTTTACTTCAGAATGGGTCAGGCATCGTTTCTTCAGCTAATTAACAGATTTAACTTAATATTATGCATCGAATTAAGTGCACAACATAAACACAAAATGTGCCGTGGTATTTCAATCAAAAGGAAAAATGGATCGTATAAAGTATTTCTAAAAAGATCCGCTATAGAAATTATTAAAAGCATAAAAGGAAAAGATTTACAAGGATTAACTCGGCAATTGCTCAGAATCAACAGAATACTCGTGTCAAGCCGGCGATTTTCCATGCATTGTTCAGTTGTAAATTGTACCATTGTGTCTCCCTTCATTCATTTTTGGACATTTTAGTACTCTTTTGTCGTTTTAGCCTGGGCAAAAATCTGGCCAAAACTAATTCCTTCTGATTTGATTCATATTTTCAGTATGACAGGTCCAAAAGCCAAACGTTTTGTACTCTATTTAACAATTTGATCGTATCGATCTGACCAGTCTGGCTGTGTTCATGAAAGCGCTTTAGATCTGAATGGATTATGCGTGAGCTGTTATACTACATAATTTATCTCTGAAATATATTAGCTGTAATACTACATAATTTATCTCTGTGGGTTGATTGGTCCTAAAACCTGCCACACACAAGAGGTCTTGGCTGCAGAGTTAACGACCACGCGAGGACGTTTGATCAGCTCACACTCTCTCGCGTGCGCATTACTCTTGCTGAGAATTTTACCTCCCAAGGCCGTGCGCGAAAACAAAGATCTATCGTCTTGATATTGAGAAACTTGCAAAGCTACGATCTCTCGGCGTGGTGGTGAGCTCAACCAAGAGCTCTCCGGTGCTGCAGGGCATAACCAATGAAGCAAATGTTGAAGTACTTGTCAGCCAAACAAACACTTGACTTGAAATTGGTAGGAAAATCAATCAAGCTTTACAGGCCTTCATGCATGTCTTTTATCAAAGGAAATTGAGCAATCGTGTGCAAACATGCATGGACGCAGTAACGCAAAACTTACCGCATATAATTTATACTGCCAATTTGCGCAATTTACTCACACCAAGCAAGCCTTCACGAGATGAGCTAACTGGAGCAAGTCTGGCTGTTTTGAATCGAACGTAAGTTTTTATTCGTGTAATATAGAACGTTAAACAAGGCATTATAAATAACGTTTAAATTGGTTTAGGATAGCGAGAAAGCAAAGCATGACGAACCCCGCCTTTTACATATAAAAGTAAGAAAGCAAAAATACGAAAGGGATAGAAATGTTAGTGAACAAATTTGATCCTCTTGATATAGGCGAACAAACGAGAATGTGGTCGCGCTTGCCTCGTTAGTGAATACCCGCCAGCTTACTGTACATGAACCTTAAATCTTACTGTTCTAGGCGCGCCCGATATAATAATAACAGAAATATATTCTCTCTGAGAGAATATATTCTCGCTTGAGAACTGTCCATTAAATCATTTGGTACTGGCATATAATAGAAAAGTATAGAAAGTACACTTGAGCGAATTATATTTTCTAGAAAGGCGCGTTTACACTTGCAAACTTTACACTATAACATAAAACCATGGATAAACTAAAATTATCAGGACTGGCGATCTTTGAATCGTTAAAAGACTTCGTGAGCGACTATTTGAGTTTGAAAGGCAAAGTTGACTCGCCAAGCGGCGAAAACTTTTACTGATGGCTCTATCTCTGATTACGTGGTGGAAAAATAAGATATCTCTATCCCTAAATGGTCTGGACAATAACATGCTGTCTAAACTAAAGTCTGCTGTATGCCAGAATAAAAAGTTCAACAATAAACAGCGAGACAACGATTGAAAGCGGTCCAATTAACTCAGGTGAATGTCGCTGCCAAGACCTGTTGACTGACATGGAGGGAGTCAAATTGGAGATCGTGATTGCTGAAACAAATATCCAAAGGCAAGTTTCAAGTATGCAAACGCAGGTAACAAAATTCAAGAATATTTTGCCGCCATTCTAAACGAAAATATCGAACTGAAGAGTCAAATCAACCGTGTTGGAAGAAGAAAAACCACAAACGAAGTGAGTTAATGAATTTGCAGCAATGAACAAAACTAATGCTCTTTTGATTGAATACGTGGACACTCTAAAGTGTTCCTGTCAGAATGGGAAAGTAGAGACTTGTAGCCGAAGAGAGGAATAGAACTTTGCTTAACTCATATAAAGTATCAGAAAATACATGCAAAAGTAAGCAACAAGCCGAATCAGCCCCCATCAGTGATGTCGTTAACGATATTTACATACAAGACAAAACAATTAAAGTAATTAGTCAAAGCCACATACCTGGGGCCGGTTGTATAAAAGTCTTAACTACATTTTAACTACCCGTTTTGTAGTTAAATAGTAGTTAACTGTAAAATTCGTGATTCTGATTGGTTAACTTTCGCACTAACTATAGTTAACTTTAACTACTTTTTTATACAACCGGCCCCTGATAAAGCAACCCCGCTAACAATGCCATAGATAATAATCATGCGATTGAGACAAACGACATAGGGTGCATAAATATCCAGCAGGAAATAGTTTCCAAAGCGCTATCTCCCTTACCAGTAAATTCTGACCAAATCGTTAATATAGCTAAAGCAACGAATATAAAAAATACCAGATCGAAACTCCACCACCCAAACAATCCCGAATCCGGCCGCCAACAATCCTGAATCCGGCCGCTCAACAATCCTGAATCGTGCAAGAGGCACAGGAGATTGTTATTTTGGATTCCCCTACTCAGTCTCGCTCCGTATCCGGAACATCGGAATGAATTGTTAAATTACACTTGATAGAAACACCCAAGTCAATCAACCAACCTTCTTTTCTGAAGCGTCGTCAGAACCGTCGACCCCAGATATCGGTCTCGATGCCAAGCGAAGGCTGGTTAGATTGATGGATGTTGTTCGTCGTGTAACCACGAACGTATAAATCATGCGTCATTAACTGTTGATAATGCGGCAATAAGTATGGGTTCCAGTCAGAACATTCCAGTTCGTGTAACGTCACGTATTTCGCCTTCAAGAACATGACCAAGTATTTCTAGCAATTATAGAAATTTAATAACTATTCCACTCACCAAACATACAACAAGTACGGAAAAGGATCAAGAGAAACCCAGATAATTCTCAATTTGTTCCAACACTATTACTTTCGAATACAATGTCGTTTGCCCCAAAAATTGATGAAATAGCGTTTACCATACACCAGAAAGATATTCAAGTAGCCTTCTTTACCGAAACATGGTTGAAAGATTCAATCACAGATGACCAATTGTTATTTCACCAGTGGTTATCAACTATTTAGATTAGATCGCAAAAATAAAGCATGGCGGTGTGTGCTTATATGTGAAGAAACACTATTGAGAGTGAAACTTTGTCCGTACTACATAATGATGAACATGAAGGATGGTGGTGTATACTACTACCAAAACGTTTATCGAGGTTTTTCAGCACATCAAAGAGTGCTCTATCACCCTCCAGGGGCGATAATACAGCAATGAAGGAACACCTTAAATCATCACTGGAAATAATTGAAACACGTTATCCAAATAGTGGCATAGTTCTGGCTGGTGATTTTAACAAACTAGATTTTAAATCAACTGCGAAACTTTTTAACATAAAACCTGCTATAAATTTCCCTCCTCGAGGAATTAGTACTCTTGATCAGATTTTTACTAATCTTAAAAGATTTAGTAATCCAGCGCGCAGAAAGTGGTTCACCGTTGGTTTACCTGACCATGTTACGATCACTATCATTCCAGCAAAAAATGTCAATTTACGACCCCAAAAACGACTATAAAAAGTACGAGATAAAAGACCGGGCAATGCTGCAAGCCACGGTCGCCTCCTTAAATATCCCATGGAAAATATATTGTCATTTCTGCAATCCTCTGATGATAAACTAACAACATTTACTAATTTGAAATAATAAATTATGGAAATATCATAATGCCAGAAAGATCAATTAAAGTAAACCCAAATGATCGTCCGTGGATGACTAGCCATTTGAAACGCCTTATTTTACAAAGACAAAAAGCATTTGCCTTAGGTAAAAAATTCATGTTTAAATTGCTGCGAAACAAAGTAAATCGGGAGAGAAAACGTTGTCGTCAAAAAAAGTATATTATAAGAAAAAGTTAGCAACCTCCTGGATTCGAAACCAAAGACTGGTGGCGAGAGGTAAAACAGCCTCAGTGGTCAGCAATCAACACGGCCAGACCTCAGATCTATGATTAGATTTGACGTTGAGGACAGTGATGAAGTTTTAGGGAATAGGATTAACGATGCCTTTATCAGTGTCATGAAAGATTTCCCCCCCGCTGCCTGAAGATTTTAACCTATCGACTGACAATGATGAACCAATTAGCGTCTCAGAAAGAACAGTGGAGCGGCTACTACATGCAATCAGTGTTTCCAAAGCTAGTGGTCCTGATGAACTCCCCAATTGGGTTCTAAAGAGCTTTTCGGACATTCTGGCACCTGCAATTACTGATATATTTAATGCATCCTCCCATGAGTGCAGGGTGCCGAAGGCATGGAAAATAGCAGATGTGCCACTGTTCCTAAAGCCAAAAACATTACTGACTTTAACAATTACTTGAGGCCAAAATTTCCAACTTCAACGTTGTCAAAATTGCAGAAAACATCATCATCGAGGATGAATTGAAGTCTAAACTACTAAGAAAGATGGACCCAATGCAATTTGGCTTTATCCAGGATCAAACACGACTCTTGCGCTTATTTCAATGATGTATACCTGGCTAGCTGCACTTGATTACAGGCTCTACAGTAAGAGTCGCTCTACTTGATTATCGCAAAGCCTTCTGACCTAGTCGACCACAACCTACTTGTTGCAAAACTATCCAATTAGGAAATAAAGCCAACGATTGTAAATTGGATAGCTGACTTTCTTTGTGGTCGAACTCAGAGAGTTAAAATAAACTCTGTGTATTCGAATTTTCTAAGTTCCTGCCGGTATTCCACAGGAACGAAAATCGCTCCCTGGCTATTCCTAGCAAAAATAAATGATCAATGTATTACAAAATCTCCGACTAGCAACCTGTGGAAATTTGCAGCCGATACTGGTTTCCGAAGTTATTCCAAAAGATGGTGTTAGTTCCCCATCCAGATAAAGTAGACGAAGTAAATAAATGGTCGAATGACAGAAAATTTCAACTGAACCCTGGTAAATGCAAAAGAGCTGGGGATAACCTTTACCACGCAACCATTTACTGAGGAACCCTAGATATAAACGGGAAGCCATTTGAAATTGTAAAATCCGCAAAAGTTCTTTTGAAGGGCTTTCATTCTCTTCTTCAAGCAATGACACGACATTCATGAGCCATGAGAGCTAGCTGTAAGATCGAATTCAGTGTCACTGTCGTATGATAAGTCATATATTGTATCGTCAACATTCTGACTTGTTGTTGGAATATTTTCATCAACTTTTGCTGGAGAATGGAAGCCTTTACAGGCCAACACACGAGGCGACAATCTTTTGGACGAATTATCCAACTACCATCGCATAATATTAAAATTCACCATCTGCGTGGGCAAAGAGACGCCATCATGCAAATATATACCCAATACTAACCTGTCTTCGTCTTCGATTTGTTAGCTGTTCTTCAGCCGGTGGAACTATTTCAGCTGCATCAATTGTAGGAACAGCGTCTTCCTTCAATCTTCTTTTCATATTCAGCGCTTTAGCCAATGTAAGATTCACATCATAGCATGAATCTTCAAAGTGGACTGAATAAAGACACGAGGTCGCAGAAGCGTGAAAGCTCAGTCTATGTTTATGGACAAAACCTACCCACTTTCTCCGTCTTTGCGGATCTGTTTCTTCGTTAGAATCAGATGCGTAGATATTCCTTCAGTTTGTTGATTATTGGCGCAACTAACTAAGTTAGTACCGCCAGCAACACAGCGTTTTCCCCCGAGATAGCAATTTTCGCTACTAGTAGAACACGTCATGACGAACTGTGTTCATCTTATGACGTCACACGGCATCAATATTGCGGACCAAAGTTCGCACAGCGGACCAAAAATGCAACTTTGGAAGGCTATAAAATCTGTTTGAAAGTAAGGCCAAATTTTAATTCTGTTTGCGGAAATATATCAGGAAAGTGAGTACTTTGAATTAAGCCAATAAAAATGGGTCGAAAAATTCCTGTTTCAGTAGCACTTTAACACTACAGATGCGTCATATTCGTCTGGTTATGCGTCTAATGAAAGATGGAGGTTAACACGCATTTTTTGCATCTTGACGTACTACCATTGGTTAAGTGTGGCGTTTCTCACTTTCTTGTAAGATACGAAAAGGGCCAGATTTACTTTCCCTTTTGTCCTATAGCCTCTTAGACGCAAAATGCGTCTTGTGCCCGTCCATACACTGGAAGACGCATACTATAATAAAGCTTTCCCAAGTCGTTTCGTCTGACTTCATATATGCGTTCATATTTTATAATATTCGATTTTGATCTTCCAAGTCAGTTGGAATTTCTGCAACGGTATCGTCTAATTTGAGAAGAATTCTTGTTGAGTGCTTCGGTGATTTAGCTGAATTTTGGCCTAACTTTGGAAGGAAAAATACATACAATATATAACAAACCATTGTATACAGTGATTTTCATATGAACATTTGCGAAAAGAATAAAAATGTAAACTAAACACCTCAAGCTCTGATTTCAAAACTTTAAGGGGAATATTTTTCTATATAAAATAAAACCGCCCGCCGCCCTTATGATTGTTTTCAAAATTTAGCGTGACGAGAATCAAGGAATTTATTGCTTTATTTGAAAGTGCCGGAAAATTTAGCCTCGCGAAGTCCGTTTAACGGGCAGTCGGCAGCACTTCGATTACGTGGTACATCCTTCGATTTAAAAAGCCTATGGAATGCATTGGAATCGTTAACTATTTCCATCTAAAAACAATAAAATACCTGTATGCAATTGAAAATCCAGCCTTATTTGCGTTCGTATGAACAGTTCCGAAAGCGGTAGCTGTGTCGCCATATCGACAGTTGTAAAGTGTTTTTGCTTTTTTGGTCCTGTCTTGGATAGGCAAAGGGCGATGCGATGACTGTATAGGTACTTGAAGTACTTTGACCCACCTTAGCCTTAGGTGCGAAAGGAGTTACTAAATGGTTTATGGGAGTTGAACAGGTGGCCGGAGAAGGGTTGCTGTGATTGTCTGAACTCTTGTTCCTAATTCCACGAGTCTGAAGTGTCTCTCTTGGTATTTAAAACTCGACGCTGTTATAACTTATTGTCAACTTGACCCTCGTTACGTTAGATCAGAAACGAAAGCGATATTACCTTTTTGAGGCAGTTCAGGAATTTCTTTGTTGTCTTCAATGTATGTGGTACGAGCTGCCGCCATTAGCGATTCTCCGTTATTAATTGCATCGATTTCTGGCCTTTTACATACTGACCAATTCCTTTGCAATTCTAAATCGCTTACTAATTCTGCTCATTCCCACAGTTTAATATGTTGAAATATATCTTAAAATACTTTTGGACAACCCGCAAACTTAGTAAAACAACAAACACAACAGACCCATCTTTCTTGGCATATATTTGGACAAAGGAATTGCTCGAACAGTCTAGGAGTAGCCTAGCTAACCTAAGTTTTACCTAGAGGAACAGGAGGACTCCTAGGTTGCAGAGGGCGGAGCCAGCTCTGTGCATGTTGTTCAGTGGGTTGAGGGGCTTGATGGTCTAGAGGACCACTGGCATTGGTTATACTGAGACAGTAACGGCACTTCAAGACCTGGACAGAGCATACACCAAAAACTGTGGAGGTTTTTCATAAGAGGAACAGGTGGACCTCTAGATAACAGGGGAACAGGCGGACCACCTCTGTTTCAGGCCAGTCAGCTTCGTTGAAATTGAGTCCTGCAGTTGGACTGGTGACCAACCATTGGTGCAGGGTACTCAACTGGCAAAATGTATGAGGCCTGACCCATTGAGTCTCTAGGTCAGGTAATTAGGTCGCATTTTCAAACCTGAATGACCTATAAAGCACTTCACGTATGGAGAAGTGTTGTCCCAAAGGACAGCACTTCCCTCTGCCATTAATTACAATCTGTACGAAGTGGTTATAATTATTGTCATTTCTCACGCCAAGGGAAGCCGAGTTTATTAATTACACATATTTATAAAAATGCGTGGGAGCAGTAAAATGATGAAAGTGTAAATTACAGAAAATGGGTTTTGGAAGCCAGAAGCTGTATAAACAGCTTGTAGCTTTTAGGACCAGTTGAATTTTTCTCTTCTTATTTATGTGTTTTGCCCCTTTGATGCATCGATATATTCTGACTTCCATGCTGAAACCGGGCTTGAGTTCTATTTGTATATTATTAACTGTGGAAAGGCCGAACAAAAGGCGAATTATAAATTATGTACTTTATTGCTATTACGAAGACCCATTTCAGTGCAGTAATTTTCATCAGTTATTACTCCATGCTCAAAAGGAAACGTAATGTATCTAAAGTGCGAGAAGGAAATCGAAAAACTGAGGGCTAATATTGTGAATTGCCGTGGCACATGGTGCCAACACTTATGCTAAAGGCTGGATAATCAGGAGGCCAGAAAACCTGGCAGCACAGTGAACCTGGGTAGGGCCGCAATCGCCTTTCCAGCAGCTCCACACATATAGCTCCACTATCTGTACAAATCAAATAAGTATCGCTATCGACATTACACAAAGCATCATGCTAAGTATGATGAACAGCAGTCCGGATGAGAAGCATGAATGACTTTTAACCTCTGCAGTTAAATTATCACAAGTCCAAGATTGTATTTTCTTGATCTTGTGCATTATATCAATATTTTAAGTTTAAGGATGTAAACTAGCTGAGCTCCCCTAGTAACTTTGAAAAATTTCACTAGCACTGCTTACTCACTGACTGAAATCTTATGAATGAGTAGGATACGCAAAAACTGTACCCAAATGTTTTAATACAAAGAGGACCATTGTATGCATGATGGTGACAGCTATCTTTAGGAGAGCTTGATTGGTTAGGCCCATGTTTGCAGCAGTTGTTCACATGCTGTAAAGTGCTCAATTTCTTATCATATTTTACATTTAGCTAACAGACCACGAGAGAGATAATAAATCACGCCTTGTTCTGTCAAGGTATTTGAGCTTTTCCTCTGAGCTACATTTGGGTGCATGCACTAAATTGTGTTGGCATATCATGGGCTTAAGGCCTTAGGGCAAATGGAATCTTCTTGAACATATATTACTTCATTAACCTCAATTTATTGCTTTGCATAAATTAAATATTTTCCCCCTTTTGTGCTTCTGGCTTCAACAAAATCTAACTCAGTCTTCAGTCCCGCCGCTTTTAGCCGCCATCTCATTCCAGCTTTGAGGACGATACTCCAAGATGGTGACTTCTGACGTTCTAGATCTAGGTGATAAGAAACGGCCCTATTCGTGACGATTCTTCCGACCGTGATTTTTCAGTGAAGTTCATGAATTCTTCTCGTCGACTTGTTTAATTAGCTGTCTTGTCGCTTCCTTTCAATTTGTCCTATTTTGCCTTGAACGATCGTACATTTCGCTTACAGCATCGTCAGGGGTCTTCCTGCGACAACCGATTCTATAGCTCTTCATAAACGGCCAATGAAAAGCTTCCTTGAGACTCAACTTGACCTCGTTCATATTAACAACACGGTTATATCAGCTTGAGTCGCTGCAAGTACGGATTCTGGTTCTGCTTGGTTTATTTTCGCCAGACTTCTCTTGGGGACGACCATTCTTTCTTGACTGCTCGATACGGTATGATCTTCTCTTTGTCTGTCAAAGTTCGAACGCGTTTAAGTCCACTGACTTCGTTCTTGTCGATTTCAGCTGTGGTTTCAACGGACTTTTCTTCATTGTGCTCGGTTGAAGCAACCCCACTTGTCATAACGTCAAATAAGTTTTTACTGTTACGGCTACTATTTCGAATAGTGGTTCCGCCGCAGAAAAATATACTGACAACTCCTTGTTTCCAATAATTCTTTATTGTGTGACGTAAAACTACATAAGGATAACAGAAATTGTATGAATAACAAACGCTTATTAACATTAGCAAAGCACATAAATAATATCATAGCTACGTTACGCTTATTTGTTCGCTTTAGCGTAGCTATGTTATCCTTCGTTATTCTCGTTCGTTAATCTCCTTTAGTTAATCTCTCATTTAGACTGGATAATTTAAACTTTGTTCCTTCAAAAAAACCAACCCAGCAACTAACCAGTATTATATAATTTAGTTCCTTTATAACCTAGTCCGAATATTATAATCGATTACATAAATCTACTTAGGATTTACATATGCAAATGCCAGTAGTTACACCAAGTGTACCAAGTTGTTTATGCATGAAGTTATCCAAGTGTACTAAGTTGTAGAAGTGCATGAGTTATCCAAGTGTACCTAAGTTTTGGAAATGCATGAAGTTATCAGTGTTACCGTTAGTGGGAAGTGCATGAAGTGATCCAAGCGTACCAAGTTATAGTAAGTGGCGCATCCAAATTATCCAAGGTACCGTTATCGAAGTGCATGAAGTGTGGTAGAAGCTTTGGCGTGTACCAAGTTATGAAGTGCATGAAGTTATCAGGTGTACCTTGTATGTAGAAGTGCATGAAGTTATCCGGTGTACGCAAGTTAATAAGTGCATGAAGTTATAGAAGGCACCAAGTCATTGAAATGCATTAAGTTATCCAGAGTGTACCAAGTTGTGAGTATTCCCAAGGTGCATGGAAGTAATTAGCGAAGCGCACTGGTTAGGTTATGAAGTTGGCGCATGAAGTCATCCAATTATTACCAAGTGCACCGTTGTAGAAGTGCATGAAGTTAGCGAAATTACTGCCAGAAGTTTTTAGAAATTACACGAAGTCAATCAATGTACCAAGTGTACTGGTTGTGAAAGTGCATGAGAGTTATACAAGTGTACCAAGTTGTAGAAGTGCATGAAATTATCCAGCGGTACAAAGTTATCGAAGTGCATGGTTGGTGAAGTGTACCAAGTTGATTTAAGTGCATGGAAGTTATCGAAGTGTGCCAGAGCCAGCAAGTGCATGAAGTTATCCAAGCGTGTCAAAGCGTACCGGTTGTAGAAGCGTGCGCGAAGTTAGCGGGCGCACCAAGTTATAGAAGTGCATGAAGTCATCTGGCGGTACTGAGTTGTATGCACGAAGTTAGCGAAGTGCACCAAGTTGTATGAAGTGTGCGTTAAGCTATCCAAGTGGTATCTTCCAGTTTTACGACAAAGCGGCGCAATCTTAAGTTGGAAGTGACAAATTAGCGAAGTGGGCACTGCTGTAGAAGAGCATGAAGTTGGTTCATACCGTTATAGAAGTGTATGTAAGCAGAAGCAGTAACTACATCGAAGTGCACGAAGGCGTATGCACCAAGTTGTAGCGCATGAAGTCATCCAAGTTTACCATGGCACTAGTGTACCAAACGTACCAAGTTGTAGAAGTGCGGCGAAGTCATCCATAAAATTAAGTTGTTGATGTGCATTATTAGCGAAGTGCACTAAGTTGTAGAAGTGCACAAGTCAACCAAGTGTACCAGCACAAGTGTACTGTTAGAAGTGCATGAAATTATCCAAGCGTACCGGTTGAAGCGCATGAACATCGAAGTATTACGAAGATATCCAAGCATATATATTATATGGGACTATAGTGCAGGGTGACTATGCGCATATAGAATGGCGCATACATGGCATGCGACTATAAGGTATCGTACCATGAAGTATATAATTCATATTTTAGATTCACACTTACATCGAATATGACTAGCTTAGTTTAATGCGATCGGTATGTAATAACATATCATGTAATGAAACCTTTGATCGCTACTATATTCCATACTTCAAACAGTGAAGACACCCACCTATGAGATAATTCAATTGTCGCGGATCGCGGTATTTTTCGCGGGTCGTGAGGGTCTCATTTCTGGATCTAATTTCTAGTCGTCGTTCTTCCCGGGGCCAGTTTTATAAAATTCCCAAATTAAATACCAATATCTGCTGTTTTCCAATATAACTTATATGTAAATACGGAATCTCATCATTGATCTTTAATCTTAATTAAAAATCTTACACACGGTAGCCTATTCAGTGGATAAGTATTTACAGTACTGGTTTTCAAAGGCCGTATATACTAAAACTATGAAATACAAAAATATATATAGACAAATAAGTAAAGACTATTTTCATAAAAGCATCAGCATTATTAATAAATAACTTTGTACCTAATTATATAATCGTTTAAAACGACAAGATTACAGCTTTCATTGTAATTTCTTGATGGTTTCACTTTGAAGCTCGTTCCACGACTTCGTAGCTCTATACGAGAAGCTCCTTTTAAGGAAATTTGTCTTGTGTCTGGGGAGCGCTAATTTTTAGTTTGATTACTTCTTAAAATTGTAAACTGTCATTTTGATGATTTGCAAACAGTTCTGCAAGATATTGAGGTAAATTGACCAGTTAACGCTGAATGTCAATGAAAAGCCCTCAATTGGAAGCCAATTAAGATTATTTAGTATTTGTGTGGGAATAAACATCGTACGTGCATGTCTCAGTTATTTCAATTCCGCAGCTTCCCCTTTTAAATTTAAATAATTTATTAATTATCGAGCAAGATCATCCATCGTTCCAGATTGTTGAAATTAAAAGGTATTGTACATTTTTATTTAAAGTTTCTCTAGGGGACAAATGATCTTAGTTCTTTCAAAAGAGTTGATTCTATTTGAAATCACTTACATTGTGCATCATTGTGTTTGTCCTACTTCAGTTGCTTCATCTAGAATCATGCCAAGAGACTTTCTTTCAGAACGCGCGCTTGGATATTGTTTCTCAATGTTTGTACTGGGCTATTTTCAAATTGAATTTAGGGCGATGTCTGATCCTAGTATCAGAATCAAAGCTTTTTCATGTTTAAGGAGGAGTTTATTAGCCAAAAGTTAGCCACCTGTGAACATTCTCACTGTCTCTTTAAGGGGTTGATCTCACCTGTGGGAGGACTTATCCTCTTTCACAGGAAAGATTTGTGTTTATCAGCAACAAATTTTGCTTTAGTTGACCCTAAGCAATTGGGAAGATCATTAATGTACAATAGAGCTGAATAGGACCACAAGGCTAGAGTCCTGTGGTATCCTGCATCTTATTTCTCTAGCAGATGACATCTCTGCCATTCACAGAGTGTAAATTTGACTTCTGTCTTTATGGTGCATGAATCTAACCATTTAAGAAGCACCTCTAATACCGTATAATTCTAAGTTTCTGATAAGAGGATGAGGTGATCACAGTATCGTGCTTTTGGTTGTCCAGAAAATAAACTCCGCTAAGTGAAACTTGTCCATATTTTATACAGCCATCTGTTCGTGGAGCCAGAAGCGTAGCGTTTCCGTAGAATATGGGACGGAAACCAGACTGGTAATGCCCACAAGAATGTTATTTAATGTCATAAATGATCTTAGCTGTTGATATACCAGTTTCTCAAAAGTTTAGTTAAATGACAGAAATTGTGAGTATTATTTTGTACTTCAGCAGTCAGCCCTTATTTCTTCCTTAAAGACTGGAGTCACTTACTAGCTTCCAATCGTTTAGGAAAATCGTCTTTGAAGAGATACATTGAAATGTTAACAAATGGCCCAGCAATGATATTATTGGTTGCATCTTTTAGTAGTCTTTATACTGACCCCGCAAGCTCCGGGAGATTTTTTAGATTTGGCTATGATTTAGCAGCATTCATTGTTTCTTGAATCGTACATGTAATGCTTAAAGTTAAATGAATTAACGCGAACAGGAGTCATGAAGCCTGGCTGGATCAATATCATTACCTATAATTTAATCAGACAACGCGCAACCAATTGTTGAAAAGTATCTATTGAAACTGTCTGCAATTTTGATTATCGTCAGTTATAACTCGATCATTGATATTCAATTGTTTAATCTGTGTAGCTTGCCAACTTTCTTGCTATTTTGGCATTACTTAACTTTGTTTTAAAAATATTCTCTTTGGGCCTTTTATGAGACTATTTAATTTGTTCTTTACACTTTATAGGCCTCTATTACAAATTGTAGATCCTAGTTTGATTGATTGCTCTTTAAGATGTTTCTATGATAGTCACCTGCTTTATCTGGTTTGCTAAATAGGTTTATTTGACAGCGGCGCTGTTCGACTGGTGCATGTTTATTCGCATCGTCAAGAATTTGTTTTGAATCGTTCATAACGTATTTGGATCGTTTGAAATAGACGTACTG